>BOPP01000226.1:20225-43535 GCA_017312745.1 Gryllus bimaculatus | reverse complement strand
CCCACCCCCCACCCCGCGCGCCCGCGCCAACCCGCCACCCGATGTAACGATGTGTCAGTTTTGCTTTTCGCCCTCCCTAACATCTTCATGCTCGCGATATGCTGGCGCGCCCTCGCACGCCCGTGCGGCGCGTGTGGCGTGGCACGCGTCGAGGAACTCGATGCGGGACGATTGAGTGTGGGTGTAAAGTTGCGTGTGGTAATGTGACAGTGATGAGTGAAATTGTATATGTTTTGCGAATTGTTTAGGTTGCATATATTTGGGGAATTAATTTGTGTGTGTGTGTGTGTGTGTTTACGCTGTGACATACGTTGGCGTAATGTTCTAAGTTTCATTCACAAGACGTTCTGCTTTCAACCCTTCAGTAGCCCCGCTGGTGAGCAGCGAACATGACATATTACAAGATATTTAATATGTTCTGTTAGTTTGTATAATTTAGTTTGAATATGTATCTTATACTTCAGATGTTCGTTGACTCATTTGATGTTCGAGGTTTCGTAGACGATTGGACGAAATGCCGCCTTGAGATCATACAGAATGTATGTCATGTCATGCATGTCATGATCATGTAGAATCTTCTACTCTTCACCGTTATCCGAATCTAGGCGTAAATAAATTACTTATCATTGCTGCTGGCTGCCTTGGGGGCGACCAGACGGGACCAGAGACGTAGCGAGACATTGAGCGGGCTACATGCTCCCGCGTTGGCGGACATCAGCATATTTTCCTTAACGAGCGCTGCAGTTCTACCGCACCCGACCTGCGGTGCGTATCAGGGGGTTGAGGGGTTAAAATAATTTCGCGTTTGATTAATTAAAAGTATTGATATTGCTGTAAATTTGGCGGTACTGTAGGTTTAGGGCACACACTGGGGCACTACGACCGATCATATTATATGATGTAATAATGCTACCACAAGGCATAATGTATTATAATAATAAGGCAGGTGTTTTATATCGAAATAGTAAGACCGACGAAACCAAGTAATTGATTTAAGAATATCTAAATGTTTATAAAGGCAATATTTGTCTTTATGATATTGATGTGCCCTGCACACCGCGCGATCACGTCCGTTCCAGAACGGGAAGCGACCGCTTAGCGCGATCGCCCGCGCGGGAAAGGCCGAAGACGGAAGTGAGTGTTGTTGCGGCTGCAGGGGTGTGACCGCGGGAAAAGCGCGCAGGTGTGTAGACGACTCGCTCACACGCAAAAAACTAACTTCAAGTTATGTGCGTGATCTGGGCTGTCCGGGTGACGCCGCGTCGAAGGCTGAGTTGCCGACGTTTCGACCATCCTGTCGTGGTCTTCCTCAGGGTTGGTATCAGATCACGCACATGACTCGGAAGCCTACGACTTCATTTAACTTCAAGTTAACTTCTCCCCATAACATACACAGTTTTTAACTGTTTTTGACGTAAATAAATAAATAAATAAATAAAATAAATTGTCCTCCCTAGGTGCAAGCGGCCGTCTTCTCGCGGTCTCTTTCGATTGATTGGTTTTTTGTTTAGCGTTACCGCGCGCGTCAAGTGCTGTGATCTACAGCGCCGTGGGCGTAGTGGAAGCTGCAACTCGGAAGGTGCAGTTTGTTTCCCTTTCGTTGGAACGACATATCCAGCGCCATATCCAGTCTAAATGACGCCTACCAGCGGAGGTTGTTCAGGGCATCAGTTGACGTCACTGCAGTGCTTCTGACCAGGACCTAGGGTTTGAGTCCCGACTGGGGCAGGATTTTCTACACTAGCCGCTATCTGGAAGAGAAATTTGTTGGTCTCCGGAAAGAAGGTGGTAACTGCGAAACGTGGTTGGAGTTCAGTTACAAAGTGGAATAACGACGGTACTAAAGATTCGTGAATGTGGCCGAATAATTATCAGATGAAAGCACACAACGATCTTCAAAAACAAATGTATGTAAAACGTAATACTAAGTGTAATATTCAAATCCTACGTAGGGGTGAAGAGAATAGCCCAAAGGAAAGATACGAACCAATTTCCTACTAACTATACCTATATTACAGAATGTGAAAAATGCTGCCGATTATGATTTTGTGTGATACTTGGTCTGTGTAACATCCTTAGTTGTTAACCAATAATATTTTTTTTCAATATTGATCAACAACTTAATTTAAACTTTTTGTTCTTGATGAGGCGAAACAAAACAAGCAATGGAATAGTTACATAAAAGTTTTGTCCCCTGATCTGCAGGCATCTCAATGGCTTTGGATGAGACCGCACAAATTTCAAAATAAAACAATCACTTATAGTATCAGATCTTGAGGTTTATCAACTACAAAAAAAAATATTTACATTCTACACAGACACACAAAGATGTGACAGGCTGGGGTAAAGCAACATTGAAAAGGAAGTCTATATACTCTTAACATCCAATAGCGAATAATAAATAAAAATATTGTATATCCACGGAAGAGTCACAATTAAAATTTGTATCACCTCTTACTTTTTCACGCTTAACGATTTTTTATTGCAATCGTAAAAAAATGTGCTAATATGAGATTGTTAACTGACACCGCGAAAGAGAAAAGTAAATTATGCTCTTGAGCATAATAAATTCTATGGCCGTTAACCTGTAGGGTATTTTGAACGATCTCCAACTTAAATTTCCTTCTCAATTTGAAGTGGTCTTTTTGTGGTGAAGGTAGATATGCATGATACGTCAAATGGCTTCTTCATTTGAGATTCTTATACATTCACATTTGGAAATGCATTATTCAATATGCAGAAATTTGTTTCAATTGAAAAAAGATCTGGTAGAATCTGGCACACGAAATTTTATTCGTCGTTCACTATTCAAGGAAGAAAACGTCACAGTCTTTCTCAACTGACGTGCAATTTCTTCCACGCTTTCTGTTCTCCAAGGCAACGCGAAATTCTTGTCTGTCACGAAGTACCGACGTTAGCATAGATCGGATCTCCAGTGATGGAGATCATTTGAAGCCATTGAATATCACGCATAGAACCAATCTTTGCAGCTCCTGAGCTCCGAATTCGACACAATAGCGAGCCCGCTGAAGTCGCCCGAAGGCGTGTTATAGTGTGAGACTGATCGACAATAACGAGAATGATGGTATTGGTGGTTGCAATGGTAGTGGCAGTTGCTTTGGCAATAGTAATGTTAGTGAAAATTTCAGTGGTAATTATAATGCCTATACCAGCGGTATTGCTAATGACGGCGGCATTGAGTCGCAGAATCTATAACGGATTGACAGTGGGTGGACGTGGTGATAGCGAGGATGTGATGGGGAAATATTAAGTTTAAATAGGAAGGTGACGTCTGCGTTTGAAATGGGTCGAAGATGTGGGAAGATGGGTGGAGGAGGGTCGAAGATGTGGAAAAGAACGAGGCGGCGATGGTGGCGGCGATGGTGGCGATGGCGGTGGCGATGGCGATGGCGATGGCGGTGGCGATGGCGATGGCGATGGCGATGGCGATGGCGATGGCGATGGCGATGGCGATGGCGAAGGCGGTGGCAATGATGTGGGGGTGATTTATGTCTGGTGGAAGATGGACGGTGCTGTCTGAGTAACAGAGGTGGAGCAGGTGGTGGCACTAATGTGTGCACACTGTGAACTGCGGACTCTGTGAAGGGCGGCGGCGCGGTGGCGGGCAAACAGCGCTCCGCGGGAACCACGCAAAAATCACCTCGCCTCGCCGCCGCCATTCAAAATTCGAACCCGCAACTACGCCGGAAACCAGAGCGCGGACTGTTCAGATGAGGCTGGAGGCGCGGGCTTTGCGAAATGCGGGGAGGGGCGGGACTGCAAGCGTAGCGAGAGGCGGGGAAGCGAGGGAGGGAGAACTGCGGGGAGGGCGGGGAGTGCGGAAAGGTAGCGAGAGCGGGGAGCGCGGGGGAGGCGAGCAACTGCGGGAGAGGCGGTGAGGAACAAGCTTTGCGGGAGGCGGGGAGCGTGAGGAGGCGAGAAGAGGGTTCCCGTTCCAGTGGAGAATACGCGCTGAACAACAGTCGAACTGTCAGGGATTCCGGTCTCGCAGGTCTTCTAAGATTTCCTCGAGAATCGCCAGGCACCGGTCTCGGCAGCCATGCTCACAGCCGGAGGTCGCGCCGGTGGCGGGGGTAGGTGGATGTTGGTGTGAGGGGCAAGAAAGGGGACCACGGGAAGAGGGAATAGGTGTAGAAGGCGAGAGCGCGGAGTTTGATGGCCGGCATTCGCGATCGATTGGCAGTGGACGCCCACGCCAATCTCGCATCGATAGCCGACCTAGAATTCTATCTCCAGACGGGCTGAACTGCGAACCTGTAAGCTCCCGGCATCGGGCTTGTATGGGCGAGCGGACAATAGCTGCCACTTGAGCCATCGCCGCCGCGCAAGGGGATGTCGGGAATGCTGGCGAGCGTGGAGGCGTGAGGGGCGGGGGGGGGCGGGGTTGGGACGACAACTCAATAGAGGTGCGGCGCGAATCTCTCGGACGACGTGAGCGCTCAATGGCGAACGGGGGTGAGCGGGGCAGGCTCGCTGCGGAAGGCCCCAGGTGACGGGACGAGGCGTGGACCTTCTCCCCCCCCAACCGCGGGCTCCGAAGCCTTCCTGAAGCGCGCGCGACAGAGGACACCGCCGCGAACAACGCCGCCGCCTGAATAGAGCTAATTTCAGCGCGCTTGGCGGTTTGGGTAAGACCTTCCGTGGAGCAAAGCGGTGCCTGGATGTTTATTGGGCACTGGCGTTGTTGGATATCTAATCCACCCTGCGGAACAGACGTCGTGATTCAAATGTGGAGGTTTGGATGCAACTGATCGTCCCTTTCGAGCTTTCTTTGCCAAATGCAATAGCATGGAACAACATGAAGAACGAAATATTAGCAGCCTGAAAATTTGGTTGACTGTCGGTATCTCAATTTATCGATTTCATGCTCTGTTCTCCCTCAGTGACTGGAGGCTCTGGTGTATGTCTCTCTCTGTCTCTCTATGATATTTTTGTCTGTCTGCATTTCTTTGTTGTTCCTTCACTCCTGATAACTTATAATAGTACGATCTCTACCGGGTTCGGGTCGGGTTCGATCCTCGCAATTATGTTAATTTGTTTTGCGGAAAAAGCGGATCTCGTCCGTTTCCGGGGTTCTCCAGATATTCCCTCATTCCACCATTTCTCCACATTCATTCGTTACACTATCGATATGCATGTACTCATTAGATACTCATCCTTAATACCACGCATTAAATGATCTCAACCCTTAAAATAATAGACAAAACAAACTAAGATCAAAATAAGGAATATTAAATAATGAAATGAATTAATCATTTGTGTTCTTGACGTACTGATGGGCATCTTTCATGTTCAATTATATATATTTTGATGAATTGAGGAATCGTGGAAACCGGGTATTGTAAACTATGCGGTGGTCAGAGATTTCTTCATCTTCAATGATAAATTAATAATCTTATATTATAAAATAAAGATGTACTGGTATAAATATAAGATTTGAGTTAAGAACCGTCCCAAAAACTAAAAATAAATAAATGAACCTATTGTAACGTATAGCCGCGTGCTCATGGCATCTATTTGGATGACGCTTGGGAGGGATTAGTTCTCGCCCATGGAAGAAGGTTTTTCCGTAAAAGGGAAGAACGCGGAGACGGGAGACACAAGGCTTTGGTGTTTCCGGCTATAGAAGCTTTCAACTGTATAGAAAGCGAGGGGAATGTGTGACGTAAGTAGGTACGTGGGCTCGCGCTATATAACAGAGTTACGGAGCCAGTAGGCCAGGTTCTGGAGACGGTGGAGAACGCTGTGCGGTGTGGCACAAAAGCTTGGCGCAAGACGGGTGCATATGCGAGCCAGGGCTCGCGACGCGCTGGAAGTCATTAGTTGAGAAGCCTGCGGACTTTATGTCCTTGTGACTGCGGTCACGGGGAGCGATGCTGTGGTGCGTGCTCCGAGGTGAAGAGTGGTTGAGGTGCCACGAATTGCACGCCGGATTGCTAATCGATAAGATGCGCTCCCTTGCGATCGAGCCAAACCAGCCGTTGGTGACGCCAGAACGGACTTGTGGTCCAGCGTGTACATCCGCGGTCACGAAGCAGGCTTGTGCGCGCTCAGAAGTAGGAGGGCAATGCCAATCAACACAATCTTCAATCGGTTTCTGGATCGCTTCCGCGATTAGGGACTAGTAGTGTCTCATCAGAGTTATGGGTGTAAGTAGATTATTTAATGGTGTATATATTTGTTTTGTCGTTCTTGTAATACTAATATATTGTTATACCGAAAGCTCTGTGTCTGTGGTCGCTGTGAGTAATTCTCATGAACGTCACACTAAGGCTAATTCGTTTTCTGGGCAAAAACCTCCGGCGTATCTAAGAGAGTAGCTCTCGGTGTACATCATCAGAGAGCTACTTCTGCTGGTTGTTGTCCGTATGGTACGAGTACAAGCTTTCATACTTCTCCCTTTTCTGCTTTAACACTTTTTCAATTAAACTTTACAACTTCACTTCACACTTTCTGCTCTCGTTTGCCATCACCACCTATCCTTCCTGCTACTCTCTGTAGTTCCGCTGCGATCATTTTTATTTCTGTCTTCCTGCGTTTCTTTTACCAATTCCTGTGTCCCACAGTGTCCTACATTCGTTCCACTTTTTCTCGTATTCTTGCTGACATGACTTCCCAGTTTCATTTCAAATTCCTTAGTCGCTTTCTGGGCATTTCTGTTCTATTGGGTAGTTTCTTCCTAATATTATCATTCCTATTTTGTATATTTTTGTTCTCTAATTGTACGGAAACAAAAAATTAAGAAATGAAATTGAAGTAATACATTAATATATAAAATCGAAACAGCGAATTCGTCAACTCTCTCATTTCTGCAAATATTAGTAGCAAGTGATGTAATCAGCTAACTCAAGTCTTCCTTCGCCGCCAGCCCCTGTACAGCCAAAACAGGTCACGCAGCACTCGTTTTCCGCCCGGGCGTCTGCGAAGTATGTCCCAGCCGAGTTGCTTAGCATATGCCATATCAATTTGCGCAATTTTGTAATTAATTTGGTTATAATTTATTCGTCTTTTTTATGTTTCATGTTATTTGCTGTATAGATTTTAGGTTCTGTAATTTTCATTTTTAGGAACTGGAAGATGATTGCTAGCTATAGAAATAGATTTTACTTAAATACATATTTTGATACCGGACATTTTTTATTTATTTAGATTATTTAGAAGGTATCTACCTCACCAGCGATCTTATAATATATTATTACTAACCGCCTTTAAATCCCTGATTAGGACAAGGGCCTCTTGCAAGGGAAGGAGGCTAGCATTAATAGAAGTTTAGGGTCTCGAAGCAGCTCACTCGGGACTTACATGGATAACTCATTAAAAATGTTTAAAGGATTGATCCCATTTCTTCTTCCATTTTGGCACGTCTTTTCGTAAACTCTTGGCCATTGATTGCTAGAAGTCCCGGTAATCATCGTTCCATCTGTGTATGATATATTAATTAAACCCTTACTAAAAGTTCTGCCATTTAAATGGAATAAGGTCAACGGCGCGTAAAATTATGGTTATTGTGAAATAAAACTGCTTAATTTGGAGACGTCACCAAATTTGCCCACATCTGTAAAAGCGGAAGTGCGGAAAGTTCATAGGAGCGCGTGAGCGGGAACGTGTCAATAGAAGCAGGACGCGCGCGGGCAGATCGGCCGCCGGCCCGTGATCCGGGCAGATTCGTACGTCCTCACCTCTATCACCCTTAATTAGATGGGCTCGCGCCACCCCCGCAACCACGCGTACCGGCGCGAAGGGGAAGGGAAATGGCGGACGGTCGGACAGGCAGGATTGGGATCGATGCGGCGGTCTCCACCGCGGCCGCTACCACCTGCCACGGTAATTGCCCACCAATTACGCGGGTACACATGGCGCTGGCGGCGTCACCGTCCCGCCCGTCCACGGCAGTGTGACGCGCGCGCACCGCCCCTTTCTCCCTCCCCCACCTCAGGTCTGCCCGGATCCCTGCGTCGACGACGGCGCGCTTCCCCTCGCTCTTCTGACTTCGGCTTCGCCCTACCCTCTCACCATCCCAGCTTCTCTGCCCTTTCTACATAACGCTCGTGGGAGCACCCCCTCCACCCCCCACCCAATTGTACACCCTACTGACTCCCCTCACGTCCCCCCTAAACTGTCGTACAAGCATCTTCAACTCCTATCTTCTCGTTCCACCGTCATGCTTCCCTCCCTCCCATCCACTCTCTACTCACTTCACACATTTCCGCCCCTCCGTCATACCTTCCACCCCTTTTGTCCTCTCTCGACCACTCCGCCCACGCTTCGTCCTTTAAGTTACAGCCCGCCACCCTGCCCTCTTCAGCGGAGCTCTACTCACCCTTTCCACCATATCGCATCCGCTGCGCACTCGCTCGCCTCTATTCACTCCGTCCAGCCCCATGCCGCAGTTGCCTCCGCCGCGCCTTCCCGCCGTCCCCGCACGAACGGCCGGCGCGTTTACGCCGCGCTCATCCGTCACCCGTGGCCGCGCGGCCCGCGCGGGGCGGCGCGCTCAATTGCGGCGCGTCGGCGCCGGGATGAGCAAATGCGCGCGGAAAAGCCGTTTGCCAATCCAACTCCCCGTGTGCTCGCTCGAAAGGGCGAAGTCCTGTTTCACGAGGGACGTAAGAGACGAAGGTGTTATGGACATCCTAACGCATATGAAGTTGTTTCTGGCCATCTGGGTGGCCGAGGGCGCTAAGGCAGTAGTGCCGTGGCGATTTCTGGCCGAAGGACCGCGGGTTCGAGTCCCCCTTCGAAGATTGTGGTATTTGTGTTTGTCCTTTCACCCCTCCCCATCATCATATCACTTCATTTAGTATACTGATACCCCTAACATTAATCAATTATTTTCGCTAATGGCT
Source organism: Gryllus bimaculatus (assembly GCA_017312745.1). Taxonomy (NCBI): domain Eukaryota; kingdom Metazoa; phylum Arthropoda; class Insecta; order Orthoptera; family Gryllidae; genus Gryllus; species Gryllus bimaculatus. The sequence continues at coordinate 34,668 of BOPP01000226.1, read as the reverse complement.
TTGCAGTTAATGCGACCTTAAACAAACAAAAACAAAAAAAGTTTTTTCTAAAATGCCAAGAAATGGTTAGTCTGCGAGTATACAGGCCCATAATTTAGAATATTCTTGACTATATATTTGTTATGGTTGAAGGAGCAACTAATCTCCCAAAGTTTGTTTCCAGTATGACTAAGAATTGTCACCGAAATAATATTTACTAATTTTCACATTTAATAATCCTGATTCAAAAATATGATTTCTGTTTTTAATCATGTGGGAGTAATTCACAGACCGTTGATTGTAAAAGGGCACTTTACTCAATATCATTGTTTTTCCTACTGCATTGATCATTTGTGATAAGCTTGGTATTTATGTGTACTAAAGTGGAACATTATTTTCGGAAATGTGGGTATTATTTAACACAATATATAAATGAGGAAGTGGGTCCTAATTTAATGATCTGCATCGTATATTAGGTTTTAAAATAATGAATTAACTGTTTGGGTATCTGATTTTTCTGATGTCTGTAAGAAAATCTGAAGTGAAGTCTTTAAGAAACTTTAGTAAAAAATTACAGATGAAATATATGAATCATTCTTGCCTGAAGAAGGTGCAAACGGCTCTATAAGCTGGATTCTTAAATCGAGGTCTACTTCAAAAAATTGTTTCGCATTGCCTAAATACTTTGTTATCCATATTGCTGTACGCAAAAACAAAGCACTGCTCAACTTTCTTAAAAGAATTGGAGACACAATATGTATAAACACACAAAACGTAATTTCAGAATTATTGGAATGCATTCAAGCGGTATTGGAGTTAATACATGTAAAACAGAAACTTGGCAACAACGTTTTGACCAATACAATACTCTGCTACCAGAGCACGCGCGAATACCGTGTTGATGGTGATCATCTAATTTCCAGGTAATTAAAAACAAATTGAATAATTCCAGAGAGTACAAAGAGATATGGAAGCTGATCGTTAATTGCAGCTAGGAAGAGCGCTTCATCATTTGCGAAGCTAAGTGGAACAGATGTATCCAATATTTCGTTCGCTGTCTGCTTCCATGTCCCGAAATATTTGCGACATAACCTGATTTTCGCAAAAGAGAGAACAAATGTTTGCTAATGGACACAAAAATTGATAAAGCCGCATTGAAATTGCATTACGAACCTAATATGACTGTATTTTATGTTTTGTGAAATTCTCGTAGTTTCAGGGTGCATTATTAAAAAGGAGGCGATATCATACTGTAATACCCATAAAATACAAATTAATGCATACAGATGAAAACTTTAGAAGTTAGTAATTCGATTATTTATGTATCTTCAGAGACAACTGACGACTTGTAGTTCCTTGTCAATACAGGATTATGAAAAAATGTTAATAATTGGCATAAATTATCTTGAAAGACCAGTAGCCTATTCTAAAGGCGTTAAAGAAGAAAAGTTATTATTACAGGTTATCATAATCTCTCATTTATTAATATCGGTATGGCACGCTTGTTATGCAAGTCTGAGGGAGCAGAATAAACGGGATTATCAATATTTTTGCATTGGGTACCTCCATAGTCAACTACGATGTCCCACTACGATTTGTATAACATTTTGTTTTTTCATTTCTATCATGAATACGTGGTTTCAAAACTTACAGTGGAGCTTGGAGATTTAACGGTGTCGCAACTGCCATGGTACCTGACTTTAGACGGAGATACGTCTGTGAATGTGTGTGCTAATGCGTGTGCGGAAAGATACTCGGTTGCGTGACTTACCATCCTTTTCATAATTAGTAAGGTAAGACAAGATAACGGATTTGTATCACTTATAAGAAACTCTCAATATAAAACTCCATACGTGTGATACTGTTGGAGAGAGAATTACTGCCCAGTCCTGCTCCAAACATATTTAAAACGGACAAATAGAAAATAGCAGAGTATGGTGTAGGGAGAAAACAGACATACATTAAACCACAACAGATTACGATGCATTTTGCTTTACGATCGTGCATAACTCAGAAAATATGTGTTTTAGTCTCCCAAAACCAGTTTTTTGTGTCCCTAAAGCAACATGACATATTTTGTATGCCATACTCTACACGAGATCTTTCTGGATGTTCTGAGCGTTAAAGTTTTCGGTATCCTCACTTCGTAGCATGGGTTGTTCGAAAAGTGAGGTTCCATTAGAAGCTATTGTCACTTTCATATCAATGACTATAGAATGTGGAATGTTCGCACGTGTCATCTTGAGTTGGAATTTACAAGGTGAATTCTGGGGACGGCATGATCTTATTAACCAATTTCATTGGCTTCGCTACATTGAGTTGATATTTCGATCCCGTATATGTAATGCACGTTTATCACTGAATGTGGTGGTGTTCTTTCCCGCTCAAGGGCGAGATTCAGTGCTGTCATACATGTCGGTTTGCGAGGTTTTTCCTCTCCTGATATCTCCCACCAGCGGTGCACCGCCCCAGCTGCTACAAGCTCTAAGCACCACTGGTCTCCCGACGTGTGTGGTACTGTAGTAATGCAAATATGTAAGTATGGGTCATGGACTACATTACGTCCGCTTCCTTGTCTTATACTCACACGTTACTTACACAGCTACACTTACATGCACTACGCTAACACACATGCCGGGAGACTGGTCAGGAGCTACGAGGTTGTCCCGGCTGGGACGGTGCCCCGCTGGTGGGACGTAACTGGTTAGGGAAAACCCCGCTAGCCGACGGTTGGCCGACGATCTCACCATCCAGCGGGCACATGCCCTACACTTATGGGACTAATGACCTTAGCACTTCACCTGCCCGAAATCTGTTATCATCTGAATAATCTGAATAATCGAATCTGTTATAATCTGAATCAATTAATCAATCATTAATTCTGATCCTAATGTCGAACGATGGAATGATTCCCCTTTCATCTATATAATGTCCGACAGGAGTTAAAGGTCAGGGATAGTAGTCAGTTTACCTCAGACTGGGACCACACATGTTTGTATCGCCATTTAATGGAGATTGTTCCTATCGTGAAAACAAGTCAGCACTTACTTTCCTAAAATAACAGGTTCACGAGTAACGTAAAGTTGTTGCTATAAATGTCTGTTATAAATATTGTCATAGTTATTTGCGTTTGAATTGTAGGATAGTAAATTATTGCAGTTCAAGTTTTGAGTGTGAATTCGAATCGATTTCAGTAATAATTATTTCCTGGCCATGTGTCATTTTCAATCGACGCCGCTTTTCTGCGACTCTATGGTTCATTTCAGTCTAATTTACCTGGACTTTTAGAGCAGAAGTTGTCTCTTGACGGCGCTTCTTGACAGGAAATACAACCTCTCGTCAGCTGGATTTTCATAAAGGGCCATAAATAAGCGCAGTTGAATAAATTACCACCTCGCAAACTGCGAAACAAGCACTCAATGAACACGGCATTTAGAGAGCTTCTCTGACCCGTCGTTCGGAAAACACGGCCCGCCCTCGAAGGACCGGCGCTGCGCCGAATGCAGTGCCGGGCGCCCGGCGCGCAGATAAGTCCTCCGAAAAATGATGAGCCGCCCGCGGTGACAGCGCTGAGAGCAGCTTCCGGGGGCGTCACAAGGGCGTGGGAGGACTGCCCGGGGGGCGGAGACGAGGGACGGCGCGGGGGGGCGGCGCGAGGGGGCGGGCGGGGGGCGGGCGGCGCGGGGCGGCGCGGGGGCGGCGCCCTTGAGCCCCTGGAACACGCGATGAGCCCCGCCGATGCCGCGGGGCGGCCGTGTACAGCGACGGGCAGCGGCCCCGAGACAGGCAGCGACGCGCCGGGGGAGCCTTATTAAAGGCGGTCGCTCCTGCTGTCGCCTCCAGCGCCCATGGCCTCTCACGCCGCCGCCTGCCGCTGCCGCTTTGCCACTTTTTCTACGATTCTCCTGTTTCTTCTTCTCCTTTCTTCTTCTTTCCTCTTCTCCTTCTCTTTCCTCTTCCTTAGCGTCATTTCTCCTCTTCTTTATTAATCCTTTCTTCCTATTCTTTCTTCGTCTTCTTGTTTACACTACATATCTGCATTTGCCTCTTTCTATTCTTTCCGCTCGCATCGTTATTTTCTTCTTCCCCTCTGCTCCTTCTTCTCACTCCTTCGTCTCCTCTTCCACCTCTTCCTCCATTTCGTTTTCTCCGTCATTGTCCTCTTCCATTGCCGCTGCCTTCTAATCCACCACCGACATCGACACCTCCGTTTCGTCTCCACTCCGTTTTTCCCCGTCACTACAGCCGCCACCACACCATGTACATGGTTCCCTTTTGTTCTCCGCTTTTGCGAATCTCCCTTTTCACTCACGCTTCCTTCGCCGCCTCTGCACAAATACAAGCGAGGCGAGGCCAGGAGAGGCGGTGACCTGTGTCCAGTGGGATGGAGTTTCGCGAAGGGAAAAAATATTGCGGACGGAGGGAGTGCGTCAACAGAGCGCTGATCTCGGAGGTGACGCTACAGCTGCTGGTTGCAGTAGAGTGTAGGAGGAAGGAAAGAACGACGGACTGCGAGCCTGCTGAGCTCGTGGGTAAACGGCTTCTGGCGGCCGTGGGTGGAGGAGAGAGAAATACGAGGGTATTAATGAGGTGCGAAGTGGGGCCGGGAGTGAGAACTCTGTTGAGTGTTGGAAGGAAAGGTGTTGTGTGCACCACGGGCATCGTTGGAGGGGTAACATAAATGAACGTGTTGAAACAGATAGGTGGACTTGGATTCTAAAGAGATAATGAGATTGATAATGGGATTGTTCGATCAGAACACTTGTCTAAACGATGTATTCAGTGACGACCATGTGCCTTCGCCTCCGTTAAGTCATTGGAGAATGTTCAGGATGTCGAACTGAAAAAAATTGAAAAAAACGATGCGAACAGTTGTAGAAGGGGAGGAGAGCTGAAGCTTATTTAATCGTACGTGATGGAAAGGAGTACTTGGAGAAATAATTTGTTCGAAGTATGCACATGCACGAGCGTTGTGAATAAGACGAAAAGAAATCGGCCCTATGCTATTTAAGTTTCTTTCAGTTCACGGTTATAGTCATTATTTTCTGTGATAACTGTGGTTTTTCTTTTTTGTCTTTGTCGAGAGTTGGAAGATCTGTTGGAAATCCGAATCACCATTATACTATCAGATCTGGAGCTAGAGTCAAAATGTCTAGATAAAGGCATTTACGTTTGACATTATAGTGCAACATTTAGTGACAAAACAAGAGCAATGATGCATAAAAAAGTGCAGACGGTGGAACAAAGCCGACCTTGGAAGCGAAGTGGCAACGGTTCGGAGAACACGGAGTGGTTAGCAATAGGATGTGCTCCTAATACCAATGATTAGTGTTCATAGAGAATCCAGATATTGAAGATAAAGCCGGAACCGAGTGATTGTTGGTGCAGTGGGTCCGAAGCGAAGTGCTGGAGGTTGAAGTGGCTTGGGAGGTTCGGGTGGAAGCGGGACGAAATGGTTCGGGCTGAAGCAAGCGCGCTTTGAATTTCTTCGGAATGGAGTGAGTAGGGTGGAGTGGAATTCTACGGAATGAAGCGAGGCGGAATGGTTGTATTTCTTAAAACAGTGATAAGGGAGTTCTTCCAACTGGACTGCGTTGGGGTAGGGCGAAATGACTGGGGTAGGGGAAACGAGGCAAATGAATTCATCGGCCTTACAGCAAGGCAGGCGAGACGGAGTTCTTGATACCAATTCAAGTGTTCTTTTGACTGGACTGGGGTGGGGTAGGGCGGAAGGAGTTCTGGGAACCAGGGCAAAGTAGTTCTTTCACGTCCTACCCACTCCAGTGACAAAGAGTTCTCGGAACCAAGACGAAGAAATTCTTCGGATTGGTGTGGGTGGAGTGGGTTCTTGGGACTGGGCTGGAGCACGGCGTGGCCGGACAGTGGAGGAGTTCCTGGGACTTAAGCGGGACGGGGTGGATTGGAGTTCTTCGGGGTGCAGTAAGATAGTGTGGAGCGGAAGGAGGCGGGGGAAAAGGGCAAAAGCACTTCTTGGGACCGAGCCTCTGGAATTATTCATATTGGACCAGAACGGAGTAGTGCGGAAGGAGTTCTTAGAACCGCGGCAACGGAGTTCTTCCCCCATGTGCCTCTTCAGGGGCAAAGAGTCCTCGGAACCTGGACGAAGAAATTCTTCGGTCTGGAGGAGAACGGAGTGGAAGGAGTTCTTGGGACTGGACTGGACTGGAGAAGAGCGGGGCTGGGAAGGGGGCAGGAGTTCTTGGGGCTGGAGCGGGGCCCGGTGGAGTGCAGTTCCTTCGAGATGCAGCAAGGTAGTGTGGAGAAGAGTAAGGCGTAGGGGGGCGAAGCGAAGCGTGGCGGGGCGGAGCAGAGCAGAACGTGGCGGGGCGGAGCAGAGCAGAACGTGGCGGGGCGGACAGAGCAGAACGTGGCGGGGCGGGAGCAGGCAGAGCATGGCGGGCGGCGCAGCAGAGCGTGGCGGGGCTGGAGCAGAGCTGTGGCGGGGCTAAACGCGGAGCGGGATGGAGCGGAGCGGTGTTCGCTGACGTGGACCTGTCGGAAGTGAGGAGGTGGAGTGATTCGTGGTGAAGCGGTTCCGAACGTTCGGTGGAGGGGGGGGGCGGATCGAGGCGGGGCGGTGGTTTGGCGGGGGGAAGCGGGGTGTAGGGGCGCCGCGGGCGGTCTGACAGAGGGCGCCTGGAGGAGCCAAAAAAAACCTCCTGGAGGTGCGCGTGTCAGCGCTGAGCGCTGCGGCCGACACTCCGCCGATGCTTTTTTGGCCGGGCCTCATTTATCATCGTTAGCGGGCCTGCGGGGCCACGACAGCTCCACGCGGCGCGGACGGTGGACCGCGCCGCCCCGCCCCCTTCCCCCCCCCCCCGCCGCACCTTCGCCCCCGCGAGCCAAACGGTGCTCGACGCCGCCCCGCCCGCACCCTCGCCCGCCGTTGACCGCCCCGGAGTGTAGAGACGGCTAATGCCGGGCAATAGGCATTGCGGATGACTGAAAATGAGGAGCGTCTTCTTTCTTATAGTGATAGCTTAATAATTGTTCTCATTATTTTTATTGATTTATGTATGTGCGTGATACATATCAATGTAATGTATGGAATGCAATTAACTCGGAAGTATGTTTCTTTAATTTTTCGACACGTTTGTGTATGATACTCTTATTTCATTATGTTCGTCAACGATGCTAATTCGTAAATAGCCTTCTGGATATTGTTCCGACAGGAAGGTTATAACCAAAAAAGGGAAGCGACTAAGTCGGGAAGGAAGAAATGATCGTTCGAATTGTTATTTTACCTCTTTTCTAGTAAAATGCATTTCTTTGATGTCTTGTAAGAGTGAACTACTGCACTCTACTCCTCAGCCCGCGTGCCAAACGGTGCCTGATCCCCCAGCACTTCCCTGCCCTGCCCGACTCTTCTCCATCTTTCCCGCCTCGCGCGGCCATAGAGCACCGTTCTACCCCTTGCCCTACTCCACTCCTACAACACTGATTAATTTACATTATATAACTACATTATACAATGTGTATGACCAGGACTATTGTTGAAATATTACTCTTAAAATAATACAATCTTGTAGATAAATCTATTAATATTTTATTTTTATATATTCATTTGTTAGTGATCAAATAAACAAGAATCTTCAAATTCAGAACCACAAATTCAATCAGGCTCCAAACTGCTCGTTGTGTATAGTTCGCGAATGTTCATTCTCGTTTGTAATATGGCATAATATTCGGGAAAAACACGTCGTATAGCTCTCGGACGTTCAGATTACAAAAAAGAATTGTACGAATAATAAGCAAATTCCACGCGCGTGATTCTTGTCTCTCTTTATTAAGCTAGGAATTCTACCATTATATTGCCTCTTGATTTACGAATCGCTTGTTCTTGTCGCAAATGATTTACTCAATTTTGGGAACATATTTTCCACTAATGCCGATATCTACAAATGTAACACTCAATGTAGTACTCATATTCAGCAGATATCAGTATCAACAGTCCACAATAAAAAGTTCACATACAATACATATAGGTCTACATCATTTCACAGCACATTGTCTAATGATATTAAATGATTAAATTCGATAAACAAGTTTAAGATCCAAGTAAAATCTTTTCTGCTGCATAACTACTTCTATACAATTAAAAACTATACCGAGGATCAAAAAGGAAAATAATATTAATTTTAACAATAATTTTGAATGTATTAATAACCATATGGATTGTATAATTCTAAGCAACCTGTAACAAGTATTGTACCTCAGTATCGGGGTCAATGACCCCGGCTCGATCAGACTTTTCGTCGTTTCCCTGATCTACCGAAGGATTGCTGAGATGGCCCTTTGTTTTGCTTCTAATCATAAATGTAACCTCATTATGTCTGTACGTCGTTTTGAGTTCTGTTGGTAATATAGTTATTCGAATTATCATTCTTTGGAATGTTCAAATGGCAGACGTCCTCCACAATTCCTTCACGAAGGGCGCGAAGAGGGATACTAGCCAAACTCTGCAGCTAATTTGCCTTTGAAAAATGTTTTTATTGTACCGGAGCGAATATTTCTTACCAATTCGTGCTAAAAATGATCATTCATCTGTATTCAGAATTCAATATTTATATGGATTAGGTTAGGGATCCCAGAATTTCAGAAAACGTGCACAGAATACACTTCTCCCCATAGCTTTTTAACGATCTCATGACAATGTCATGCAGTGTCGTTAGTTGAGACTACAAGTTCGTTATATTACCTGTATTATCCTATAATTATCATTTACTCAACTTTCCGATTCTTTGCCAATTGAACATAGGGTTCCGCTGGGTTTAATCTTAGGTACTATCCTCTTTCTTCTGTTTGTTAAGAAAACACATTTGTCCATTACAAGCTGATAATTTTTTGCCAAGAAAACAAATATTATTGGCAAAAGGAACAAGTGGTACGATTTCAGAAGATTCGAAGTGGTACCTTAAAAATAAATGACGAGTAAACTAACAGATGTTCCGTTCATTTTGTATTTCAATCGGGCAAATGCATGTGTCATTGAAAACGAGAGGTGCGTTAAGGCTGATAGCTGACGTTAATTTAACAAAATGTTTGGATCTCCCAATTCAGTCAACCTTCTAATGGAATGCACGGAATCCACAGGGCTCCTGCTAATCTCTCTCCATTTGAGCGTTCAATCTTACCATTGGCTAGTCATATTAGTATTAGTATAACACATCCAATAGTATAACAGCTAATATTAGTATCGAATTTGTATCCAAATTCAAGTAGTTTTCTCTTACATAGGTCCAAAATTCTTTAGTTTTCAAATTTTATCAAGCACCTTCGTTTGAACAATTGACAACTATTGATAGGGAAATGGATATGGATTATCAAGCTCTAGAAAACTCACGCAGGTTCTATGTTTTCCTGTGCGTCGCACATATTTTTTTACGTTTTTTATTGTAATTAAATTAAATCAAATCATATGTGGTGTCTGTATCACTAATATGAAAATAACACAAAAAAGATGAGCATACATTCTCAATAAAGTTTGAAGAATCTATACGTAGAACGGATGTGATGACTGTTTACAGTCAGATCTAAATCTCTTACAAATTCTAGACAAATTTGTTCGGAAATTTTAAGATTCGTTAGCAGAATTCGTGCTTGACTCTTCACATTCATGTGAACGCGATGCGTCTATACGTCACTGACGTTACAGAAACGAAATATTCCGTTGCCGCATCTAATTATAAAGTTTAAGAATATATCACACAGGTAAATATAAAGGGGAATCACATTTGTATCTTTCTTTACGTGAGGATTTTATTCATGTTCAAAAAATACTGGTCATTTAGCTTAATTTATAAAAGCTGCATTTGTGTTTCTAATGCATGGAAAGACTCCAACTCAGTGTTTTAGTAGTGGCTTAAAAAAGCGACCTTGGGGGAAAAGACTGAGGATGGGTCGGGTGCGTTTTTCGCATCATCGTTTGCTCTTGGTTTCTGGGAACGTGTAATTAAATACGCAGCATTACCAACATATTCCGCATTTGCTTAGTTATTTAAATCACCGCAGTTATAAACGTCTCGGTGCTTGTTTTCGTATAATATCTGGAATCTTTATCTACTCTGCTTAATTTGTGACAATTTTCTCTATGTACCCATTTCCTCTCCACTTTTCTATTCCTCCGTGACATCTTGCCGAGTTCGCCACCCGTCGTGCATCCTCGCTTACGCTTTTTTCATGTCCGTATTCTTAATGACAGAATGGCAAAGACTAACCTTTGTTTCCAGCTTCTCGCAGTTTTACTCTGTAAGGGAGAAAAAAACTCGCGCCCAGTTACGCTATAGAAATGTGACGTCTACAAATTAGCGAGATGTTTAATCTTTCGCGAAATCTAGTCTAATGAGGTGAGACCGAGGTCAAAGGAATGAGGAATGGATGCAACCTCCTCGCCAAGATCCCAGTCCAAAGATAACCTCCTCTTGCTGTGTCCAATTACTTCCACTGCCATTTCATCTCTACTCTTTTCCTTCAGCTCAGAATCCTTCCCCTCTAGACATGTCTTTCCTTCGCTCGAATCTTTGTCATTCTATACTCTTCTGCTCAATCCAGGTTTTTCTTTTTCTTGCTTGCTGTCACTTTTGCCACGTTTATGCAGATCTTCTTACCTCTTTAGTATCAACTGTCATTTCTGTTTTGTTCTGTTTTTGCTAAATTTCCACAAAAATCAGAGAAATGCATTTTGCCTTTTTGCTCAGACACATGGAAGTGGTGTATTAAGAAATGCTATATGCAGTTTTCATGTGACTCTTGAGGAATATCTGAGATAAAATAAAAAAAGGAGTGTCTCCCAAAGCTTTGTATCGGTGGCTTTCTCAATCATAGATGCTCAGGAAGGCTGAGGAATTTTTGGAACCTTTCAAATAATTTAATAAGAATACAATGCGTATAGTGTCTCAAAATTTAATTCTCAATTATTAATAAATTGTTTTTTCTTTAAAGCGGCTGAAAATAACTTAAATCTTCATTTGATAATTACACAGCATTACTGAGAAATGTACATTAATGAATTGATAATTCAGAATGGTTTACAAATTTCTAAGATATGTAGAGAGCCAAATATTGTAACTTTTTGTCAATGAGCAGGTGATGAGAATTTTTTATATAATGAGGTTACATATATGACATATTCCCCCATTAAGTTGCACCAAACATTGGTAGGGAATTTGTTATGTACTGTTTTTTGGCTGGTCACATTCTGGCGTAATGAAATATCGTGTATCTACTGTCCACCAGTGCCAATATAAGTGTTCGTTTGTAAAAAAATATATGTGAATCTCTTGCGGTTGGTGTCTAGTGAAGATATTTTATAATACAGTTTTTAATTATGTTAGTAAATAATTGAGGATTTTAGGCGGTTATTTTCATGTTTTTGTAATTCGTGTTACCATTACACGCTTCAATTTGCACAATTTCAGGAGAGAGTCACTTGAAGTTGTACAGAGAGGAAGAGAGAGGAAGAGAGAGATAGAGAGAGGAAGAGAGAGATAGAGAGAGGAAGAGAGAAGATAGAGAGAGGAAGAGAGTACGATAGAGAGAGGAAAGAGAGAGATAGAGAGAGGTCAAGAGAGATGATAGAGAGAGGAAGAGAGAAGATAGAGAGAGGAAAGAGAGAGATAGAGAGAGGAAGAGAGAGATAGAGAGAGGAAGAGAGAGATAGAGATGAGAGAAATAGAGAGAGGGAGAGAAAGACGGAGAGAGAGAGATAGATGAGAGGAAGAGAGAGAGAGGGAAGAGATAGAGAGCAGAGAGAGAGAGGGAAGAGAGATGGAGGAGACTGGAGAGACATGGAGAAGGAGAGAAGAGCATGGAGAGAGAGAGTGGAGAGAGAGGAGAGTGGAGAGAGAGAGTGAAGAAGTGGAGAGAGAGAGAGATGGAGAGAGAGAGAGTTGGAAGAGAGAAGAATGGAAGGAGAGTGGAGAGAGAGAGAGATGAGAGAGAGAGAGAGGAGAGAGAGGGATGGAGGAGAGAGAGAGATGATGAGAGAGAGAGATGAGGAGAGAGAGAGGAGATGACGAAGAGAGGAGAGATGGAGAGAGAGAGAGATGGAGAGAGAGAGAGAGAAGAGTGAGAGAGAGAGAAGAGAGAGAGATGGAGAGAGAGAGAGATGGAGAGAGAGAGAGATGGAGAGAGTCGTTCTGCCGCATGGGCCTACGTATGAGAGAGCCAACGGCGTCCTTTCTGGTTGAGGTCCGCGGGACGATCTGAGAGTCGATGAGAGAGCGTCAAGCTTTTGATGCGCGGAGATTCCAGTGTGTTCGGGAAGACATGTATATTTCATAAACTTCATAACCTCTTCATAACTTGTGGGGAATGGGAAAGTTTAAATGCGAGTTTTATACCACGAAAATAGAATATTACATTACGAGAAGTCTTCAGGCACGGAAAAGAGATTGTGAAACAATTGGAATGCTTTTTTCAGGATTGAAGTTTTTCCTTTCACAACACAAATGATGTTTTCTTATGGTAATTTTTGAGAATGTCTCTATGTATCCTGTTCTGTTGACTCGCCAGATTCCTAAGGTAATGAAAAAAATATTTTCCACAATTTGTTAGAAGGGTTTTACGTATATCCATAAAAGTAATGTGAACAGAATCGGAAAATCAAGAAAGAATTCCATCTTCTTTCAGAATATAAGTAATATGATCTAGTATGTAATTGCCGCTTCCTTTCTAAATCCTCTCTAAAAACAATAGATGTTATTTTATTTAAGAATGATATCAATATTAGAGAACATTATATTTCACTGCAGATCCTAAGCATTTTCTACAAAAATTGTGAACGAAAACCTTAATTTTTTTAACTTTCAACATAAAATATGCTATTGCAACGACAATAAAAATAAAAGACAACATATTACCTCTGGCCGATAACATCTAGCTCTGAATTGATCGATTTAGATTGTTTTCCTTTAGAATCTGATACTTTGTTAGGGATGAAATAAAATGTAACGAATCAAGACCTCTTCAAAGATGATTTTGAATCGTGTGTTCTAAAGTACTACGAGATCCTGTAATCTGAAGTAGATGTATTGTTGCTGAACATTATATTTCAACACGCTGGTGCCCGCGGGAAACTGATTCCTGGCAGCAAACATTTATTAGCTCCTTTCGGAATTGAATATAAGCTGATATATTCGTTTGCGACTCGAAAGACCTTATTTTCCATTCAATATTAGCCCTCTGTGCCTCCGTTCGATACAAAAATGTAGGATCTTCATTTGTAGTATTTTTTCTTGATTTTCTTTAGTATTCATTTGTCTGTTCGAGATTGTGGCAATTCTCTATTTGTTCATTAACAAAGAGTAACATTGAAAACGAGATAAATAGCCATAATAACGGCAATGAAAGTGTACTATAAAGTCCCTGATTGTGTTAAAGCCCACTAAGAGTTTGTCGATTTTTCCGGACGTCATTTTCTTTAAAAATATATTTTTAAACAATGGAGATCTATTGAGTTTTCACTGAGGCCAACATTTTGGAAAAGTTCTTAAACGGAACGAACTCTTATAAGAGAGCTGGGGAAACATCCAAAATGACTCATGCTGCTAATGCATGATTCTCGCTGCTGCCTAGACCAAATATAGTCACTACTGAATGAGGATCATTGGCTTTGATCTAGCGATTTCAGTGCAAAATACGTTCACAATTAAAGGTGACCACAATTATATTATCAGCCATGCCAAAATACCTCAACCAACTTATTTAATTGCTTTAAAGCGTTTTAGTGTAAAAATTAAACAAAGAAAATGAAAAATGTACATAAGATATACAAGAGGACTTACAAGTAAACAAATTGAAAATACATTTACTATTTTGATTCGTCCATGAGTGTGTATTATGTGAGTGTCACTTTTGTATAGTTTTGAGTCAGATTACCCTATGACTTTAAATGTCAAAATTGTGTCGGAATATATTTCTTCTTGGTGGTCAATGTCCACTCGCTTAATTACCCTGAAATCACCGTAAGGTTAGTACGTTAGGCCACTTGCAACTGACGGCTTGCCCTTGAGATAGCCTCGCTCCAGTCTGCGCGGACAAATAAATCTGCAGTGCCTACTCAGGACACTCGATCGGCCGGCCGTCTGGAGCTTTTTCGACGTCTGGTTCTCTGAACCCGCGGCCTACGGCAGTCTTCGCGTCGACCTTCAATTCCCAGAATAACTAATCGTGAATGAGTACTTGGCAGCTGTTGGTGTTCTCGGTGTCAGTTTATATTTTAAGTTTTATCATAAGCTATTTATACGATATTTGTTCTGTAACCATTCAATTACTTTACTCTCGGTGATTTGTTCACAAGTATTTGGAACAATCCCCTTTTTAAAAACAATGATGAAATCGTATTATAATATTGACTCTATTTTTTCATATTAATCTATTTTTTGTTTATTTATTTATTTATTTCCACAGACCAGCATAACTGCTTTACAGGGATTGTTTTCAT
>BOPP01000226.1:5436-15932 GCA_017312745.1 Gryllus bimaculatus | reverse complement strand
GACTACGCCTATTCAAACGCGTTATCGATCGCACTAGCACTGATAAGGCTTGACTCAGTCACTGATAATTGCACGAGCAACTCGGAGCTAGGTCACGTCCGTTCCGCTCGGCGGTTGAGAGCGAACTATATTAATCTATCAAATTGCAAACATTTTAAATCTTCTGTCATCTTTTAAATCGTAACAATTTTTGTTTAAATTTCAAACTATCACATTCCCACGTGCAAATCACGTTTACTGGCAAAGCAAAGATTGCAAGCGTTATCTTCATTAAATTATTATTTTTAACAAGAAGTAATTATATTATATTGATAACGAATGTAAGAATATTTGTCCAACGATTTTTAGAATAAAGAACATTTAAGAAAGGGAAACCTCAGAATAGCACTGTTTTAAAAGAAAGAGCTTAAAATGGAATGAAAAAAAAATCAGTCTGTCTTACAATTTAAAAGTATAAACCAAGATTCTACTTGCCATGGCTTACTTTATTCGTGTTCATTAACTTGCATTTCATTATTAGTGAAGACAGTTGAAAAAATCTATAATTAGGAGTGAAATATACATGATAGTCTTCCACACACAATTTTATTAATATGAAGATTAAGAAAAAATAAGTAATTTGTTATGTTAATTTAGTGTACGTTTCTCATCAGAAAGATTTTGATATTTCTTCCGAGCTTTTCCAAGAACGCGGTATCATTAAAAGGAATATAAAAAAACGTGACGTTTTCGCGCTGCGTGAATTCCGTGAACTAAAGGAACGTAAAATTAATTATGTTTAAAGCTCTTATTAATTTATTTGCTTTCTCACAAGTCAGAAACCGTTAGTCGTGAGAGTTAAATAGCTGCCCAGGAACAGCATTCGTACGGAGTACTTTATTTATCATTTCGTCCTGGGACACGGTGTCGGCGCTGCGCGAGTGCCAGGCGATATGTTTCTGGGCAACGGAGTAACTGAATGTTCCCTACCGATCCCCCTCCCCCCCGACCCTTCCAGGGGGCGGGGCGTGTGATTAATCGTCTTGCCTGATGAACGTTGACCTTTTGCACTCCGACGCTGTGACGCTGCACAGCGTGGGAATTTCATATTTTTTTTCGTGTCACGTTGTGTTTGGAGAGCTTGCAAAGCTTTGACAAATTCAAGTGATGGATAGGTTTTTTAGATAAGCGCTTTTGATTTCAATAAACGTTGTCATTGGGAGATGATGTGACACGTACATGCGATGTGATGATATAATCAAACTGGACGAGGAATCGTGTGTGAAGGATCACGACCATTTTATAATATCTGTGAAAGCTGAATATCACCCCCTTCCACGTCTCTGCCTTTTGTTTCACATGTCATTAGTAGCAACTGACAGAGCTTGTGTGTATTGAGTAATTTAAATGACATGGAATATTTCATGTAAATATTATTCTCTTATTGCTCTTTCTGGGGACATAATGAATGATATCTAAAATTGTCCATTGGACTTGAAATATTTCCAATTAAAATCAGTATACTTGTAACAGAATTGGTATCGTTATTAAAAAAACATGACCTTCACATTTGTAAA
Organism: Gryllus bimaculatus; assembly: GCA_017312745.1. Classification (NCBI taxonomy): domain Eukaryota; kingdom Metazoa; phylum Arthropoda; class Insecta; order Orthoptera; family Gryllidae; genus Gryllus; species Gryllus bimaculatus. The sequence goes on along the minus strand of BOPP01000226.1, from coordinate 14,376 downwards.
CTACGTTTTTGCATTATATTATCCGTTTGAATTGAATTTAAAGGAGTGAATGAACTCCATTAATCCTCTTATTATCATTTTATTGAAACACTGATGTGAAGTTTCAATATAAAACTCTCAGTATTAAATACTACCTGCGATACATCTTACAGCGATTGGAAATAATGAAGGATGCAGTGCAGATAACAGTTCACTTGATCAAAACCTGTTTTTGTAACATCAAACAAAAATAAATGATTAGATCACATCCGCAGGAATCATACCGAACCCTCGTGTTTATGAGCAAATAATTTTGAAGGTTTTTAGCAATATGAAACACTAGTTCATACAAATGAAGTACCAGCTCGCATCCAAGAATTTATTATTATTAACATTAATTTTACAAAGTGAAGAAACCACTCTACGTATCCAAGTGGATTGAGATTAAATACCTCTTTAATTTAGACAATCGAAGGAATACTGATCGGAAAAAATTACACGATGGTATTTATTGCGACTCTATTAGAAATAAGGGCATGTCAGTGTTATCGGGTCTTCATTAGTCTCCTCGGTATACTCATGATTTAATAAGATAAGAAACTGCTAATATATTTCTGAGTAAGGAAATAAACAATAATTGTAATTAACTAATTGTATACTGAGTTATAGAACTATAAACTTCGTGGTTGTTGCGTCTTTTGATATATATTACAAGAATTATATTTCCAGTTCCAACCTCCACACGGCTTCTATATACATGTAAGCCACAAGTACATTTTTGCTGTGGTCCTTGTTTGGGTAACATACACTGCAGTCACAACCCAAACATGAATATTCTTAATGGAAATATAAGTTCCGCCGCTTGCAATTATTTCACGTCTTTGTTTTTCCCGCGAGGCATGTATTCAAAAAAAAGAAGAAGTAGAAAGAAGGAAATTAGTCGGAAATTAGAGACGAAGCGCGGCCGCCCTAATCGGGTATTATTCGGTTAAACCGCGAGAAACCCCCGTTACGTGTCCGCGGGCGTAATGGGATATCCGCGCGAGTAAAACATCAGGGCCGAGCCCGGCTTTTGTGCCCGGCCGCGCCGTGGGCTTCTTGCGGCCTTAATTATTCGCCTGTGTGCTGGAGGTTGGGGTGCGATGCTAGTGGGAGTGGGAGTGAGAGTGAGGGGAGGGGGCGACGCAGGGGTCTAGCGCTCTTTTCCCCGCACCGCCGCGCCGGGCTAGAGTGGGGCAGATGTTACTCGTATTCCCTGGGCACTTCGAGAGCCAGGGTCTGTTTCTCCATCCTAGACAGCAGATACGACGACGATGGCGAAGCCGTTGAAAGTTGCTTATCAAGCAAAGAAAATTGTATGTAAAGCGTATCCCATTTGTTCGAACCTATGGAACGGAAACACAGTACCAGTAAACCAAAAGTGACCTCTGGTTAAATTGTTCACTAGTGCTCATAGATTATTCGCGATGCATTTATCGGCATTACGCTACATACATTTTTTGTGACAATCGAATAGTCTTTGGCATTTTTTCCTCCGAGAGCTCGAGCCTTGCCGCGCGATACGCTCTTGCGGCCTTAATTATTCGACTACGAGCGGGAGGGTGCGGTGTGATGCTGGGCGGTAGTGAGGGAGGGGGCCCAGAAGTCTACCGCTCTTTTCCACGCCACGCCACCAGGGGCTGGAGTGAGGAGGAGGTAACTCGTATTCCCGGGCACTGCGGTAGCCAAGGTCTATTTCTCCATCCGAGACAGAAGATGCGATGACGATGGTTAAGCAGTTGGAAGTAGCTTATGAAGTAAAGCAAATTGTCGGTAAAGTCTATACCATTTAGTATTGAAACCTATGGAATGGAAGTACCTACCATGTAAACCAATACACAGAAGAAACATCTTGTTGAATTGTTCACTAGTTCTCATAGAGTATTCGCCATTCATTTATCGTCATTGATATTACGCTATATACATTTTTTGTGACAATTGAATAGTCTGTTGCGTCTTTTTCCTCCGAGAGCTCGGGCCCTGCCGCGCGATGGGCTTCTTGCGACCTTCATTATTCGCCTGCGTGCAGGAGGGTTGGATGCGACGTAGGGCAAAAGAGAGGGGTGGGACAACGCAGAGGTCTCCAGCTTTTTTTACTACGCCACGTCGAGCCGGGCTGGAGGGAGGCGGGTGGTCCTCGTATGTGCGGGGGTTATCGAAACCATGGCCTGTTCTCAGGCAGCAGACCCAAAGACAATTGTTAAGCCGTTGAAAGCTATTTCTCAAATAAGCAATTGATTATTTGATGTTTACGGGCGCGTCAACTGCTAAGGATGTCAGTGCCCTCTAAGTATAGCGCATGTTTTTTCTCTCTCGTGGGATGGTTGTGATCTTCCTCCGCTGAATAATGAGATCCGGTGTCGACGAAATCATGCCAACGTCGGGAGTCGAACGTTAGGAGCTCCCGGTCAAATGACCTCTTCCATCTAGCCCGGTGAAATAAACAAAATCGACGGTAAAGAAGCCGTTTACTCAAACATGTAATGGAAACACTCCACCATATGCGGCGGCGATGGTGTAACGGTTAGCGTACTGGACTGTGGTACCCAAGTTGGCGGGTTCAAACCCGATCGAAGCCGTGGATTTTTAAGGGCGACAAAATCCTTCGTACGCCTTCCTTCGGAGGGGAAGTAAAGCCGGCTGTCCCATGTTTGTAGATTTACTTGCATGTAAAAGATCCTCAAGCCTAAATGACGCCTCTGAGCTAAATTCAAATCGCCTGTTTCTCGCCCAAGAAATACCTCCTTTCTCTCCTAGTTGGTGAAAGGAGCGTAGCGAAATTTGCGTGGTCAGGCGGAAGAGCGGGCCTGATGGCCCGAGTCTCGCCACGTAAAATAAGGCAAATTCAATTCAATTCAAAATCAGTGAACCAATACACAGAAGGGACATCTTGTCGAGTTGTTCTGTTTTGAGTAGTGGCAGTTGAATAGTCTATTGCATCTGTTCCCTCTGAGAGATCGTTCCCTGCCATGCGATTAGCTCCTTGCGGCCTTAATTATTCGCCTGCGTGGGAAGGGTACGATGCGGGCGGGAGTGAGGGGGGGGACGCAGTGGTCTACCGCTCTTTGCCACACCACGTCGAACCGGGCCGGAGAGTGGCGGGTGTTTCTCGTATGCCCGGGGACTGCTAGAGATAAGGACTGTGCCTCGCTCGCAAGCAGCAGGTCCTAATAGGATAGCTAAGCCGTTTAAAGCTGCTTATCAAATAAACAAAATGTCAGTAAATGCAGTTAATTCATCTTTTAAAATGAAAACACACAGATAAAGCGATACAAAATTGACATTTTTCTGAATTGTCCTGTAATAATCTCTTAGAGTATCCAACACCCATTGACCGGGGTATGACAAACTATACTAGGCGGTTAGTGTTACCCTACTATGTGAGCGGTTTGTATTTCTTTTAAGATTTCCTTTATTTGAAATGTTCCGTTGAATGAAATTGTTATCAGAAATACTAACATTAACAACATTTTCCACAATGTGGAGATACTTACCTGAAGTTGAGTACGGCCAAAGAGGAGTTCTTTTAAAAATAAAACCCACTTGTCGAAAGATTGAATTCCGCCATACAAAATCAAGAGATCCGCCAATCGAAATAAATTTAGGGAAAGTTATCAGGTGTTGCTTATGTTTTGAAAATCCTACAATCACGCGATCCCCAAACCTTGTTCTATCAGCAGTCTGCTAACACCGAACTCTTTCCCTCTACAAAATTGTCGGCCGCTGAAAATACTGAATGTCACTGCCAGAAGGCGCTCCAGTAACATCAAATTCTGCGAGTTGCTGGTTCAGATTGGTCAGGTTTTATAGTAATAATAATAATATAATAATAGTAATAATAATAGTGATAGTAATAATAATAATTAATAATAGTTCTTGTTGTGCTTGTGGAAACGTTCTATCCGATTGGTCGTTTTTGGTAGCATATCCTGAAAACAATAATAGGCAGAAAAAATACTTTATCTCGTTGCAGTTGCGATTAAATTGCCTCATGATCCAATTGCCGGGTTGCAGGAAATTATATCATGGATTCGTTCTTGTAATAATTCAGTAGACACATGTATGTTTTTCCTCTGAGAGATCGCACCCACCGCGCAGTGGTTTTCTTGCCGCCTTAATTATCCGCCTGCATGCTGGAGGGGCGGGCGCGGGGGAGGGGGCGACGCAGAGGGCTTCCGCTCTTTTCCAGGATGCGTCGGCCACGACTGCGGAGGACGTTTTTCATATGCTGGGGGTGGGGTGGGGGTGGAATGTAACCCCCGACTTCGCCAAGTTCTGTGGTGGGCGAGCGAGGTATTTGCGTGGAACGTGACTTCTGAAGCGTCGTTGCATTGCAGGCGTATTTCAGGCTCCCAAACTGCAGATCTGAGGATGATAGTTCTTTGTTGGAACGTGAGATCTGGCGCCAGTCTGCACGCCGGCTTGCGGAGGTTCCCTCGCGTATCTCCCCCAACGGCTTGCTCTCCAGAGAGGAGAATATTCAAGGTTCAGACATGTGTGGTATGTGATGCATGGAAGTATATATATTTGTGGGTGTGTGTGTGTGTGTAAAGAAAGTGGAAGAAACAATGATGGGACAGGATGTGTCGCGTGTGGCTCGAGGCCCGAAGTATTGCGACAATATTCCCCCTGTATTTGTTAGAGGAAAGCAGAAAATTACCTATGAGAGTAGCCAACCTCTGGAATTCGTTGAAGCTGAGGTATCGCAGCCGGTTCTATGCGAGTGGAGTGAATCAGTCCTCAGTAACGTTTTCTACCAATTGCATAAAGTCTTGCATATACATAACTATAGAATTTCCTCAGATAGTACACGACCATGAATTGCGCTTTTTGTGGTAATAACTCCATCCCTACGAGGGACCAAGCCTATGGTTTGCGCCTGTTTTCGCGCCATGCCCCTACCTTTCTCCTATCTTTTCCCACCAAATTTCTCTTTTGAACGGTGAATTATTGCGTTAGTTACTGAACACACACTGCTTCATTGCAACCTAGGGTCATGGAAGATACATAGATCGTGATACGTCATTGCAGATACCTTTTATATTCGGGTAGGTCCGGGTGGTTGTAAAAAACGTTTGCGGATTTTAGAAATGCTTCTAATTCATATATTATTTTGAGTTAGGTTGTATCAAACCGATATAACAATTTACTTTCATATATTTCTTCTCTAAATATCGTGTATGAATAATGAAATATGACTTTCTAGATCTTGTAATCTATTTACATCCCCCTCCCCTACCCTCTCGGAGTGAAGGGAATTGTAAACAGAAATTTTCACGTGGCAATAGAGGAAATCATGAAATAAATACTAAAAAGTATAGAAACACTTACTTCAACTACTTTTTCATTAATTTTGAACTTGTTTGAATGTACCTCAAATACTTATTACAAATAAATCACAACCACAGAAATTTACTAATACTTTTTCTTGATCAAAACTTTTCCAAAGAGCTTCACTTGGATTTGTTTCCTGGCGAGTTTCTGTACTATAGCACCATTATCTGCTTAAATTGTAACTTTTGGCCGTGAACATAGACTTAATTTAGGTAATACTTTGTTGCCAAGTTTTCTCGTGGACGATTGGTACTTTGTACACGACTTACAAATAAACGGATTTTGTTCACTTGGGTACTGGGTACAGTATTGCCGACTTCTTCAATGAGGGCTATCTAAAGTGATGAAACGACATCGAAATCTAAATATTATTTACGTACTTCTGTCCTGTTTCTACTGTCTGTAAAATGTTCGTGTTTAATAATAAAAGGCGATACCATCTCTCGAGAGATAAATCATTTGCGTATGTATTTTAATTTTTGTTTCTTAGAAAATCATTAAGAGGTAAAAAATGTGGCTAAAGCGTAAAACGTAGCGTAATTCCTAGTACTAAATGTATACAGTCATATATAGATCCGCGCTTGAAGATTTGCGCTTTGGGTATTTGAATATACCTTTTTTATTTGAAAGTGTATGGCCATTTAATATTTATCATTCATTTCGTCGTCAACCACTAGCGATCGGCTTTCTATCTCCGGTCTTTGCCACACGAAAAGCGCACCGTGCGCTAGCGCAAACATTGCAGCTATCTAATATATATTGTTTATATTCAAAGCTGTCCGCTCTGCATTCGCTATTCAACTCTGTGGACCCAATATTGCGTGTTCTGCCCGGCGATATTCCCTCGGCGCTCCTCGCCCGACTCTTTTCGCCCACACGTTCACTCACACGCACGCACACACGCACGCACACACACACGCACACACGCACGCACACACGCATACACACACACACACACACACACACACACGCACACACACACACACACGCATGCACACGCACGCACTCACAACTCCGGTCACAAAATTCCGTTTTCCGTGGGCGCAGTTCGCTCCGGCACTTTGCTGGCCCGTTACGTACCACCCTCCCACACCTGCTACGCGTTTTTTCCTCCAGGCGATCTCTTCCGGGGCGACTCCCCGAGTTCGGTGCTATAACGGTTAGCGTATCGGGCTGCTGTACTCAAGTTTGCGGGCTCAAACGCGTTCGAAGCAGTGGATTTTTAAGGGCGAAACCTTTCTTTCGAAGGAGAGTAAAGCCAGCTGTCACATGTTGTAGATTTACTGCACGCAAAAGATCCTCAAGCTTAAAAGAAGCCTCTAAACTAAATTCAAAATCGTCTAAATCCGTCGCCCGAGAAATACCTTCTTCCTCCGCTCGGTGGTGAAAGGAGCGTAGCGAAATTTGCGTGGTCATACGGAAGAACGGGTCTGATGGTCACGTAAAATGAGGCATTAAAGGCATTAAAGTGCGGGCCGTACAAGAGACCGCGTGCTGAGTGCTTGCTGGAGGGGCCAGCGTTGTTGCGGCTCGGTACGGCAGGTGTCGTCTTGTCAATTTGATGTGCAGTGGACAGACACTACGAAACCGCGATCTCTGCAAGGATTCTAGTGTTTATATTTTCAATGCTCGCAGAAATACAAAGACTAGTTTGCAACCTCCGGCCATGTAAGATATGCCTGTGCTTTCGTTAGATACCCAGGATCTCGGGAAATATATTCAAGCAATGAAACTGTTTCGATGTTGGCTGCCAAATGCAAATATATTATTGTGTTATTCCGTCAAATCTCATACTCCACGGATATATTGAATTCTCATACTGGGTGCGACATTCCTTACGGCAAATCTGATGTCATGCGACAGCAAGGTTCCAATGTAGGGGCCATCCGCCATTAAATATCTGCCTTTCACTTGTTCCATTATGAAACTTGACGGAAACGTGAAATTTGAAGGAAAATTATAATCTACTCACGTTTCCTTGAGCTTCAGAATACCAACCCCTTTATTTTATTTCAAGTAGTTGAATTGTAAGTAGAGGAACCAAAAAGTGTTAGCCGCATTTAAAAACTATAAGTTTTTCACTACCAAGTCAGTAATTGAATGATAACGAGTTTAAACCTCGTAATGCGGCAGAAATTTGCTGGAAATGATAAACATTAGCGAGTTTTGAGCTTGCTAGGATCGAGTTGGTAGGCCGAATGTTTTGATCACCTGCTTCCGTGGCTTCCCTGATCGCATCCGGGCGAATGACAGAGTGGCACCTGACACAATGGACCACGGGCCGCACGCGATCTTTCCATTTGTCCTCCTTAATTAGGCCGGGAGAATCGTGCAGACTACGTTCCGTGCATAACCTACATTTGCCTTTGGGGAAGAGATAAACAATTTACAAAGCTTTCAAAATTCGTTTGAATACATACGTGTCCCACGCGACCAAAAATAAAGTTCACTTCAAAATGTACCATTAATATACATATTATTGTATCAATATAATATTGATGTAATCTTAATTATATTATCCGATTTCGATCAACTGTGTATTGGGTAGTACGACTTCCCTAACACCATTAAAATTCTGATACATAATACTGATTTCACATAAGGCCAATTGGTGGTGGGAATTCGGCTGTGAAAAAATTTATTCTAGAGCTGACATTACGATTTTTCACTGCAGTTCTCGTTAGCGGTAAAGTAATGATTTCCATCACCATTATATTTGCAAGGATTTTGTCTCAGATAAATTTATGCAGTTCATTTATTCTATCAATCACCACACATGGAAATCTATTATTTAGTCAATATCAGACTTTCACTGTGCAGAATATTTTGCTTCTTCACGAAATATTGTTTTGCACATTCATACGATAACCTCTTAAATTCATGAAGAACCCTCACACATATTTAGTTCCACGTATTGTTGATAAGCTGTAGACATCTCTACATCAAACGCAGAGAAATACACATTTATTGCCCATAGTGAGAATCGATCACATGATCCTTATAATCGATGAAGGCACTACTGCCTGAGCGACATTGGGGACACATGTGAGTATTGTCAATACATTTTTCATCATTGTTAGTGTAAAAATGTCTTTATTGGCTTACATTCATCTTATGTCATTATCATCACAGCTTCAGTGACAGTTCTAGAGCTCCCTTAATCTTTAATCACATCCTTATGATTGTTTTTTGAAGCCATTGCGCAATTCCCCGTTCTAACCGTCGGCGCTCATCAAGAGCAGTTGGTTCGCCACCAAATCTATTGCCACTGGCACCTCTAGACGAATTGCTTGGATACGTTTCGTGAAACCACGGAGGTTATGCGATTTAAGACACCGCGAATTCCTGGATGGGTGACCGTTTGGGAAACCTGGCATGTGACTACACCGAGACCCTGACTGAAGGGATGAAAGGCAATGATTGCCTACGACTGACGATAACTAGATTAAAGAAGGATTACTCCACTACACGTTCAGCGCCAGTAGATTGCTACAACAGAACGCTGTTACGAATTGTAACAAATAAAAACAAAATTATTACCACAACTGCCATTACGATATCCTATAGCCGCCACAGCTGGGGCGGCTT
>BOPP01000225.1:1814330-1838564 GCA_017312745.1 Gryllus bimaculatus | reverse complement strand
CGTTTGTTTGTATGTTCGTTTGTTTGTATGTTCGTTTGTTTGTATGTTCGTTTGTTTGTATGTTCGTTCGTTTGTTTTCTTAAACGTAAAAAGATAACGGTTATAACGTAAAAACGCTATGGGTTAAAACGTAAGAATGCAACGGTTATAACGTAAGAACACTAATGGTTATAACGTAAAAACGCTAACGCTTATAACATAAGAAAGCAACGGTTATAACGTAAGAACGCTAACGGTTATAACGTAAAATTAATAACTGTTATAACGTTAAAAACGATAACGGGTATACCGTGAAAACGATAACGGTTATAACGTAAAAACTATAACGGTTAAAACGTAAAAGCGCTTACGGTTATAACTTAAACACTCTAACGGTTATAACGTAAAAACGATAACGGTTATTACGTAAAAACTATAACGGTTATAACGTAAAAACCCTAACGGTTATAACGTAAAAACCCTAACGGTTATAACGTAAAAACGATAACGGTTATAACGTAAAAACCCTAACGGTTATAACGTTAAAAGATAATTGGTTATATACGTGAAAAAACCTAACGGTTATATGTACAAATCGATAAACGTTGTTATAACGTTAAAACTTGATATACGCTTATACGTTAAATATGCATACGCTTCTATATACGATTTAACACGATACGGTTATAACGTTAAGAACGAAACGTTATAACGTTAAACGATAACGGTATAGTTAAAACATAACGGTTATAACGTATAAGGGCTAACGGTTATAACGTAAAAACGCTAACGTTTATAACGAAAAACGCTAACGGTTATAACGTTAAACGCTAACGGGTATAACGTAAAACGCTTCCGATTATAACGTAAAAACTCTAATGGTTATAACGTAACAACGATAACGGTTATAACGTAAAAACGATAACGGTTATAATGTAAAAACCATAATGGTTATAACGTAAAAACGCTAACTGTTATAACGTTAAACGCTAACTGTTATAACGTTAAACGCTAACTGTTATAACGTTAAACGCTAACGGTTATAACGTTAAACGCTAACGGTTATAACGTTAAACGCTAACGGTTATAACGTATAAACGCTACCGATTATAACGTATAAACGCTACCGATTATAACGTAAAAACGCTAACGGTTATAACGTATAAGGGCTAACGGTTATAACGTAAAAACGCTAACGGTTATAACGAAAAGACTCTAACGGTTATAACGTAAAAACGCTAACAGTTATGACGTTGAAACGCTAATGGTTTGACATAGAAACTATTGAATTATGCGGAAAACCGTAATGTAACGTATTAACGTAATGTAACGTATGAACTTAATGTAACGTATTTACGTAATGTAACGTATTTACGTAATGTAACGTATTTACGTAATGTTACGTATTAGCGCAATGTAACGTATTAACGTAATGTAACGTATTAACGTAATGTTACGTACTAATCTAATGTAACGTATTAACGTAATGTTACGTATTAATCTAATGTAACGTATTGACGTAATGTAACGTATTAACGTAATGTTACGTATTAACGTAATGTAACATACCAACGTAATGTAAAATTAGGTAATGTATTTTTGTTCAAACTGCAATAGTTGTGCTTAAGCAACTCGTTTTAAGTTCGATTTATAAATTTTTTCGTTAGCAAGTTTCTGTAATAGGCGTGTTCCATCTGATAATACTCTGAAGCGAGTAAGTAAAAATTAATACAGAAATAAAAGTTCACGGTATTTGTACAATTGAATGAATTTTTTTAAATTCTGATTTAATATTTGTTTGTGAACAAATATTTCCATTTCTCTTGTACATAATAAACAATTTACGTGTTTTTCGACTTTTGAGCGGTTATTGAAGTGCTCAGCCTTTTGAAATATTGAAGGAGTTTATTAGACAAAATACGCTTAAAATTGATTTTAAAAATATTTTCAAAGTTAATATTTTTAATTTAATTTCTTAACCTTTCCATATACTAAAGAAGGAGCTCTTCAAATGTTGTACTATAATACCTTTTGAGATAAAGGCGATGAACCCACTTCTGGCTCCAAGAAATCTTCTCTTTTCAAATCTCCAGAGTCCTGTGTGGTTGCCGTCTCGACAAACGCCAATGTTCCCTTCGGTTTCAAAATCATTCCTTTGATTTGCTCATTCATATTCATTGTCCACACAGCTCCTAACATTATTAAGATAGCGTTCCACATAGCGTTACTCTGTGTGTGCTGTGACTCGATTTCGCTGGGGCAAGTTTTACTCGTGATCAACAAAATTTTACCTTAAATTGGTCGGTAAAAATATGCTTATGATATTTTTCATTACACTGCTACATAATTGTGGTAAGTTAGTACTTGATTATCACATCATAATGATTATACATTTTTGGAGATTCGTTTTTTATTACAATACCCACGTAGAAAGTTGTAGCCGAATACAGTTTTCTTCGAATCTAAGGTACAATTTTCACTATATTTTAATTTTATTTAATATTTAACTATTTATTAAAATGCAAAAACACATTCAAATATTATTTCATTTCTTTATGAGATGAGAAAAAAACAGTATATTCTTAGAAAATGCATGCAATATATTACGAAATATGACTGCGAATTCTTGAATTGCGTATGGCCATGCAGTATTTTTTTTTGTGAAGTCGTTTTTGCAGATCACGACATAAAACACGAATGCTCGTGGAAATACTGAAAATTCACCGAACCTACAACTTCTTTTTCTCCTCGAGAGACATGTTAATATAAGGTGTCGTGATTATTGGCAAACATTGTGGCAGCCACTCGCAGGAAGAATAATAGGTGCCGTTTCTGGGAAATACTCATTTGATACCATTGACTCTTACTACGCCAGAGGCAGAATATCTACCCATACATCACATTTACATTTATGTCTAACTCCCTGACATTTCAAATCAAACTTATCCGAATATTTTACGCAATCTCCTCGTCATCTGGCAACAAAAAATAATGCCATCAATCCAAAGTTCTTCCGTGCGTGAGATAATAATCAGATCATTTATCTATTCGAGGTGATCGCATTTTGAAATCACTGTAGGAACGCTTATTATCAGAGTAATCTTTATATTTAAAACACGATTTTTATTCGTTTAGAAAGAATTTTCAGCTTTCTGCTCAACAAAATTCCGTTATTTGTTTCTTTCCATGAAAGGTAACATTTTCCAATGAAACTATATTTAGGACAAAAATGTGTTATCACTTGCTATTATTCGCTGGTTTCATTGTATAAAGTTTTAATCATATGATAACGAATAGAAGCCGAAGTGTGAACATACCACTTCGGTGTGGTTTTAATAGGCATTGAATATTGCTGAGAATAAGATATGTTGTTATAAGTGCTACGATGCTGCTTTCCATTTTCCGCTATGTTATGTGTGTTACGAAGTAAACCAGTGTTCAAGCGTTTTTATAGGTATTTTCGTCATCAAAAATTCTTCAGATCTGTGTAAAAACATGCGAAGACAAAATTTGGTTACCCTTTTTAAACGAATTAATCATATTCATACTCATTCATACCTCTCAAATCACATCTACATCTTTTTTACAAAAGTCTGATTTATAATCTCTTTAAAATTATCATTAGTTGTGAAATATCGGTTAAAGTTTTGTTAATGAGAGTTTAATGCATTATTAAATATTGGAAGGATGTTACTTTCTATAAATGTTTAAAAAATTGTAATATCATATTTATTTATATATTCAACAGTTTATTCACATTTACTTATAATTTTGAGACATTTGATAGGGGACTTTGACGTATTATTTCCAAATGCATGGAAATTCAACATCGCAAATGTCACCCTGTTACCTAGTAAAAAGGAAGTCATCCGCCCTCCATGACAGTGTGTACCCGACTTTTCAAAAACTTTTCTCACCGGTACTTTCCTCCATCACTCAAAACTCATCTCCAATCTAATTGTTAGTTAGGAGCAGTCAGTCTCACCAACAAATTCAAATTTAAATTATTATTAATTTTAATAGGCATTCTAAATAATATTAATATGAGTTATATCACTGTTATATAAATTATTTTTACTTATTGTAGATAAGGGTGCTTTCGCAAGCATTACTCAGTTATTTATGAAGGGAGGTGAAAACTTTAAATTGCGCATTATTTAATTTCGTTACAAGGTTATAACTTTGTCAAGAGACATCCGCGTTTCTTGGAAGCGGTCAGCGCCTTTTTAAAAAAGAAAATGTGTGAATTTCTGCTTCCATAAAGATTACTTGGATGTGAATGCTGAATGCCATTTCTTCGTTTTCTAACATCTTATTAAAATGGATCTTGCGACACAGTGAGATAATAAGAGATTGTTAATTCCCCTTCAACCCTTTCAGGAACCCATTAATTTATCTGATAAGTTAGAGTGGGTTGATGATAATTTGAAGAACACTATTAAACAGTCAATAAATAATATTCTTTGGGAATTGAGGCAAAATTGACTGTAAGTCAGTTTAATTAACTGAATCACATAATTTATGTGTGCATTTTTTTTCGTTTAATACTTACTTTTTAATTCGAATTAATTGGCAATAAAGATCATAAGTACATGTTCAGTTTACTTGTCCAACGACGACAAGGGATGTAGAGGTTTGAAAATAAAGACTATTAATGTATTTTGTATAAATTTATTATCGTTGGTAAGCATGAATTCGTTTATACATATATTAGTAACTTCATAACAGAATAATGAAATGTTCATTGCAATCTTTGTCACTTCTTCGGTCTAATTTTTCAACAAGTTATAATAATGAGTTCAAAAACGGACGTCCACAACTTCACACATTCATACCATAGCTTTGCAAATTCTCAAGTGCCGATCAGTAGATTTTTAGGACTTTGGTTGTGGTGACTGCATCAACTTCAAAAGAGAGAAAGTTAAGACATTGAGTTCAATGTTGATATAAAATATGTTTTCTCTGAATTAAGGTTTTCTATTTCAAATAAAAGTTTCTGTACTCCATTACCTACAAGTGAACAACGTGCCATTGGGTCATATGAATAAAAATGAGCACTTGCTCATGAGTACTTGCTCCAGAGCAAAGTGAGTCTACTCCGCGGCACTGAGCAGAAGCTCCATTTCGTATGAATAAAAACTTCGTATGTCTCCGAAGAACTTACTCATGTCTCGCGAGCATTTGCTCGTCGTGAACAAGTGATAGTGCAGGCTAAGTGTTTTAAAAATTGGGTTCTTGAGCAACAAAGAGGTTACATACGTTACGCACGTCGCGCACATTTGTGCGGAATAAATAGCAATAGTTTGTTGTCTCATTCTTTAAAATGGAATATGAATAGCAGTAAACAAAATAAGGCGCTAGTGGCCCAGCTAATTTTTACCGAAATGCTAAGTGAATATAAAAGTATTTTTGAAAAGAGCCAGCTTTTGGAAGTTCGCTGTGGCCGAAACGAAAAATTATAAAGTTTCAAAAAACAGTACCCCGAAAAATTCCAAATAGAAAAGAGCGATGGCCAATTAACATAGAAGATATGCAATATGAAAACGCGCCTGAAAGCAAACGCCGATAAAAATCGTACCAACCATACATTGTACTTTTCGATTCGGCAAAGATTCTAATAGTCTACATCACGAGAATTTCGCCTAATCTTGCATTTTTTAGTCCGCTGTATATGTATATCAACACACGGTAAAAAATCGGCCAATTTAACCTTAATTTTCAAACGTGAGTCTGCTACTAAGGTCCCTCCGAAATTTTGGAGCAAGTACTCACTCTAGAGAGTAAACGCTTAACTTTATTCATACCAATTCCGAGCATTTGCTCGCCAGTTGAGAGTACGCCCAGAGCTGAAGCAGGTACTCAGAGACTGAGCAATTGCTTACCCACTTTATTCATACGAAACTGAGTAAGATCTCAGAAACTCGGAGCAACGATTACTTGCTTACTTTTATTCATACCATCTATTGACTGGTGTCAAGTTAACAAAATTTTTAGGACTTTCAATTCAGACCTCAAATGGAACACCCATGTATTTGAATTGAACACAAAATTAAGTTCATTATGCTACACTTTCAGAATTCTTTCAAATTCAATCAGCTTCCACACTGCTCGTTGTGTATATTTCGCGAATGTTTATTCCCTTTTGAAATCAGCATAATATTCTGGGGTAAAACATCTTATAGCACCCAGAATTTTAAATTACAAAAAAAGAATTGTACAAATAATAAGCAAATCCCAACCATGCGATTCTTGTAACCATATCTTTATTAATCTAGAAATTTTACCATTACCTTCTCTTCTGATTTCGGAATCAGTGGTTTTTGTTAAAATTAAATTGCTCAATGATGGGAATATATTTTCAGCAAACGCTGATAACTACATACTGTATGTAGTAATCATATTTACAAGGTATCCGAAAATCAACTCACTGCAAAAAATCCATGTACAACACATGCACATTATTTTACAATACATCGACAGATAAGCATTAAGCGATTGAAATCGATACTCAAGAATAAGTACCAAGTAAAATCCTTTCTGCTGCATATATTTTTCTTTACAATTAGAGCCTTTACCGAGCGGCAAAACTGGAAGTAATAATAATTTTTACAATAATATTTAATGTATTATTTTTGGACTGTATTATTCTAAACAATATTTAACATGTATTTTATCTGAGCTTCTGGGTCAGTGATGCCTGTTTGCATCAGGAGTTTCATCCACTTACCCTGACCCTTTGAGAGAATGCTGAGATGTCCCCTTGTTTTGCTTGTGGACGTAAAAATAACTTCACTATCTGTGCACGTCTTCTAAGAGTTCAGTGAGAAAAATATTTATTCTAATTATCGTTCTCCTTCAGCAAGAAGTCAATTCCTTCACGAAGGGCATGATGAGAGATAAAAGCCCAAATATATAGCTGATTTTCCCTCGAAAACAGGTTTTATACTCTGGCGAGAATATTTTCTTATGAATTCTTGCCATAAATGCTCATTTTCGTCTGTATTCTGAATTCAGCGTGTATACGGTCTAGGGTAGGGATCCCAGAATTAAGAAAATGTGCACAGAATACATTTCTTCTTGTAGCACGTCCCACACAGTGATTAACTGTTTTTTACCTTAAATGAAAGGAAACGTTGAGCGTTCTCTGTTGGCACACCTGTTTTTCAGAAGAGAGAATCCTCCTCCCCGTATCTTATGGACGGGAGCTTCAAACACAAAATAATCATTCGACCCTAATGCCGTCGAGAGTCGAGCTAGTAGAGAAGTAGAGAGAGAGTTGAGAGATTAGAGCTAGTTCCTGCTTGGTCGCTGCCCCGCGGGAGGACGAAATACATGAAGAGAAAAACACCGTGGACTAGTGACCTCAGTAGCTGACACTTCCGGAAACCATAAATACTCAGTCACTCTGCTTCGCTGTTAAAGAGTCTCCCTGTTCTAGAGGCACACATGCCAAGGTTTCGGTCGTCATGCCGCTACTTTCCTCGTGAAAAAATGCATTTCGCAGTAGGAAAGGTCCCACAGTGTCAGCCGAAACGTTGGAAACTGTGCCCAGAACACGGCGTCTCCTGCCAGTTGAAAAGATACTGACTCCGGTCGCGGGGGCCTACGCTTTTAAATACAGCATTCGCGGTATCCCGGAGATTTCGTGCAATCCGAGGTGGTCAGATGTGCGGCACAAGCAAACAAGCGGCTCACAAGCGACCGAACAAGCAAACAAGCAAATAATAAAGAGCTGACTCTTGACGGGTTCGAAACACTGCGTCCAAGATCCCGTGTGCAGCGGTCGGTGCCAGTGTCTGCTACATTGTTGTGACTGATTTGCCCACATTTATGTATATATGAGTGTATCTGTACTTCTTATAGTTAAAGCTACGGGCAAATTAAATTTGACTTCGCTAAGCATTGTAGTTGAAAATTTCGTAATGTATTTTCCTTTTCTCCGTGCAATCCGTTTTTTGTAATCGTAAGTAACATCTGCCCCAGTTACCTCGGATTTGTCGCAACTCTACTGTAACGGCTCAGTCCAAAACCCTCGCTGCCCACGCCGCACAGAGCGACTCGCGGCGCGGCGGCGCGCGCACCAGAGCTCTGCGAGGAAGGCGGCGGCCGCGGCGGCCAGCCCCAGCCCCAGGGCGAAGAGCGCCGCGCGCGCGTCGGTGGGGGCGGAGGCCACGCCCATCGCCCACGCGCGGCGACGGGCGCGTCGTGGGGTGAGACGCGCCACCGCCCTCTCGTACCAGCGCTCCACCAGCCCCGACTCCACCAGGCGCGCCAGCACGCAGTCCACACGCGGCGCCAAGGCAGAGCCGCGCGGCAGCGCGTACGCTTCGTAGTACATGCGCGGGGACTCCTGCGCAACGCAAGGAACAAGCGGGAGAAGAGTTACTGAAGAGAGACTGACCTCGTAATTCATTCAAGGGGACTCCTGCGCAACGCAAGGAACAGGCGGGAGAAGAGTTGGTGACTGACCTCGTAATTCATTCAAGGGGACTCCTATACAACGCAAGCAGCAGACGGGGGAAGAGTTGGTGACTGACTTCGTAGTACATGCGGGGGAGACTCCTGCGCGACGCAAGCAGCAGACGGGAGAAGAGTTGGTGACTGACTTCGTAGTACATGCGCGGGGACTCTTGCGCAACGCAAGCAGCAGACGGGAGAAGCGTTGGTGACTGACTTCGTAGTACATGCGGGGTGACTCCTGCGCAATGCAAGCAACCGACAGAAGAGTTGGTTACTGATCTCGTAGTGCATTCTTGGGCATTCCTACGGAACCCAAGCATCCGACGAGAGAAGATTTGGTAACTGAGTGCATTCGCAAGACCACCTACGCAACGCAAGCCACCAATTGAAGAAGTGTTGGCGACTGTTATTTAAGTTCGACTTGAACTGACTTATGTTTCTTTCGTGCTCTCCCTTCGTCTTGGGAGAGGCGGCGTTATCTCTCTCTATTACCAATCTCTCTGTCTATCGACGTGAGATCGCGCACTCCCGCAGATGCTGATCAGCGGTGGACTGGGGGGGTGGGGGTGGGGCTTGCCTGGACGACGTGCAGCGCGTCGGCGAGCGGCGAGCCCTCGAGCAGCGCGCGCGCGCCCACCATCGCCACGAGCAGCGCGGCGCGGCCCGACGCGGCCAGCGCCAGCAGCTGCGCGTCCGAGCCGCTCCCGGCCGGGGGCGCGTGCAGCTGCAGGCGGTGCTGAAGCTCGCGCGCGCTGGGGCCGTCGGCGCCGGCGAACGTGTCCATGAAGGAGGCCGACGACGCCACCACCGGCAGCCCGCTCGCCGCCACCTGCGCACGCGGCACTCGTTTTCGTCCGACAAGTGGTGGTGGCACCATTTTAGCACATCAATTCTTTTAAAAATGTGTCGAGCCTGGATAGCCGAGGTCGCTAAGACTGAAGAACTGCACCTGCCTCACGCCGGAAGGGTCGTAGGTTCGAACCCCACTCGGGACATGAATGTTCGTGTGAGTCTTTATGTTTCTAATTGTCCAGTCATCCTTCATCATCATTTCATACCTCTTCCCCCGGGGGCTAACAACCTTGGGGTGTACATATGGATGCAGCATAAAATGGTGATCCCACACAAAAGTCATGTGCATTCACCACTGGGGGAAATGGCGGGGCCTCGGTGGGTACAATTGAGTGATTTACGATGACCGACCATGATTACGACGACGATACGAAGCGACCAAAAAATAAAAAATAAAATGGATATCCGAAGTCTTAGAGATTTACAATCTGCCTTGTGCAGTGTCGTTCAGAAAGTTGCTGCAACTGCAACTAAGCCACTACTGCTAGTAATAATAATGATAATAATTATAGCATTTAGAAACCAAGACTATAGCATTTTAAAGTATTATAAAAATTAGATTTAGCATTTGTTGCGGAAATATCATTATTAAGGAAAGACACTTTGAGATAAAATTATTTTGATGCTTTTCAATTTTTGGCATTAACATAAGGAAATATGTGCATCAAGTATCACTGATGTGAGGTATTCATCATGTAAAATCAGTAAGGGAAACTGCATGCAGGAAGCTGCAAAAAATGGTACTCCTAATTGTGTGCCTATTTATCTAAATGATAATATAATCACAAGGGTTACTTATAATTTGAGTTCTTCAAGCGTCTTTTTTTTATTTTTTGAAACACACACAAACTATTCACTCAAAAACTAAACATTCAAAATACATTGTGGAAATATTTGTAGAATTTTAAGAATCACTTCAATGCAGCTTAATGTAGTGTTATCTTCTGAAGACACATCAACTTGACTAAACCGGCAAGTCAAGTCAGTGATGCAAAAATATGTCATAGTTTTTCATATACAAATACAGAAATTGAATAACAATTTTGATTAAACATGTATCATAGCAGATATATCAATTTACTATTTTTTTAAAATCGTAAAACGTATAAAAAATGAAAAATTGAGCGCCTTTCTCCCTCCCTCCCGTAATGCACGGGATACCTTGGTTTCGCAACATTTAAGCAACTTTTTTTTCTTTGCTTAGAATGCCCAATGAAATATATCTTCCTAATTACTACTAATTTTCCTCAACGACACATTTCTTTTAAAACGTGGTACAAATTAGCACATCGACTCTCACCGTATCTAACATTTTTTTGTCATATTTACATAATATTTACTAAAAGAAGACGCAATAGAAATCAACAATTGCTTTCTTTTCAACATATTTTAATTAATTTCTCGGACGCCAGTTTTATTATATACGCACTACTGGAATTGGTGTGTGTAATATTCCTTTTACGCATACTGCACAGTATCTGCACATTAAATTTAACTTTGTTACACATAGTAGTTGAAAATTCCGTCATGTATTTTCCTTCGTTCCGTGTAATCAGAGTTCTTTTAATAATTAGAGGTACCATCAACCCCAATTATCTCGGATTATCGCGACTTCGCTGTACAGAATTGTGCAAATCGCTACCTTTGGTTCAGACTGACGTAACTTCACAGACAAAGGATGACAGACTAATAAGACACCCTTTGTCTCTAATAATATGTCAAGTCCTAACTTCAGTACTCACATAACTAGTGATCGTAATAAACGTCGCAGGCTGAGGTGCTGATGTTTCTACCAACATATCGCGGTCTTCAGAGTTGTAGTGCGGAGACCTTGATATCTCGGTCGAATCTTCGGCATCTCGGCCTGCGACCCGGACAGCGCAGATCATGACTCTGGCCACCTAATCCTACAAAATACCTAGTGATAGGTTCGTTTGCTCCTAAGAAGCGGGAATGAGTTATGATTCTGTTCTGGTTGTAAATAAAAAGAATTGCAAATACGTCAGTCTGACTGTAAGGTAGCGAAACGCGCAAGTCAGCACGCAAAGATGTTCGTAAAGCGAGGCTGACGTCATCGAGGGTGTTGATCTGCGGCAGCGAGCGCGGGTTGGCCAGCTGGTCGACGAGGGCGCCCTGCAGGGCGCTGCTGAAGGCGACGCTGGCGAGGGCGGCGGCGGCGGCGACGACGCGCAGGGCGGCGCCCCGCACGCGCAGCGCTCGCGGGCGAGGCAGCGCGCCACGCCGCGCCGCGCCGCCTCGCCCGCGCGCCGCCTCCCTGCCGCGCCGGCGAACACCTGCCCGCGCGCCCTTCATCAGCCGTCTGGTCGTTGGGCAACTGGGGACAGCTAAGGGGACAATTGCGCGTTCATAACGGGACGAATGTATCAGGGACACATAGGAAGCTGAGAAAAATGGCGCGATGGGGACAAAATTTGACAATGGGACAAATTGACGAATGCATGAGTGGATGATTAAATGGGGCCAGAGAAACGAGAGGGCGTAACGGACAGAAACGAGGGGCGGCATTGATTGAACAAAGGGGCCTGGACCAGGGGAGCCATGTGACACCACGGGGCAATGGCCAAGGGGCCAATGGAACAGGGGGTGGACCAGGGGGCCAATGGACCAAGGGGGCCAAATGGCCCAGGGTGCCACTATGGACAAAGCGGAGGCAATGGATCACAAGCGGTGGCATGACCAACGGGGCATGGACCCAAAGGGGGGCAATTGGACACCAAGAGGGCATGGACACAAGGGGGCATCGAACCAAAGGGCGGCAATGGCAAAAGGGGCATGGACAAAAGGGGGGCATGGCCCAGGGGGCAAAATGGACATAGGGGGCAACTGCAAAAAAGGGGCAATTGGACAAAGGGGGCAATGGACCCCAAAAGGGGCAGTGGACAACACAGTGGCAATGGACAGGGGCTAAGATGTCAAAGGGGATGGACAAGGGGGGAAATGGGACAAAGGGGCAATGGACAAAATGGGGGGCATGGACCAAAGGGGGCAAATGGACAAAAAGGGGACAAGGGACCCGAGAAGGGGCAAGTGGAACGGAACGGAGAGCCAAGTGGACGAAGAGGGGCAAGTGGACGAGAAGGGGCCAGTGGCGAAGGGCCAGTGGACGGAGGGCCCAGTGGACGAGGATGGGCAGTGGACGAGAAGGGGCAAGTGGACGCAGGGGCGTGGACAGAGGGGCAAAGTGGACGAGATGGCCATGTGCGGAAAGGGGAACTCGCCGTAAGGCGGCAAGTGAGACCGAGAAAGGGGCCAGGTGCACGAGAAGGGTCCAAGTGGCGGCAGGGGAATGTGGCGAGAGGGGCCGTGGACGGAGGCCAAGGTGGAGAGAAGGGGCCAAGTGGAACGAGAGTGGCCGGTGACGAGAAGGGGCCAGTGGACGAAAGGGCCAATCGTGAGCGAAGGGCAGTGGACGAAGGGGCCAATGTGGACGAATGGGCCAGGGGAACGAAGGGGCAAGTGGAACGAAAGGGCCAGTGTACCCGAAGAGGGCTGACGATAAGGGCAAGTGACCCGAAGGGTCCAGTGGACGCAGGGCAAGTGGCGGAGGGCGCAAATTGCGAATGGGGCCAGTGGACGAAGGGCCAAGGTGGCGAAGGGGCAGTGCGAAAGGGAGTGATCATTGTGCGAAACGGGGGACGTGTGGCGAGGGACTGTGGTTGAAAGGGACTGTTGTGAAGGGGGGACATTTGTTGGTTGTACAAGGGGGACATTGTGGTTGAAAAGGGGGCATGTGGTGAAAAAATGGGACATGTTGGTGAAATAGGGGACATTGGTGAAAGGGACATGTGGTGAAGAGGGGACATGGGGACAAAAAGCGGCAAGGGGACAAACAGGGATAAAGAGACAAACTGGGAAAAGGAACCAAATGGAGCAAGTTGACAAGTTGACATGTGGGATGTCGGGACAAAACAGGACAAGGGGACAAAACGAGCCAAGAGGACAAAGGGAAAAGGGCGACAAAAGGACAAATTGGAGAAGCGGAAAATGGGACAAACAGACTAGAGGGCAAGTGAGACAAAATGGACATGTTTATCCAAAGATCTATGAGCACTGACAAATCTAAACCCGAGAGTCCGTTAAAATATTTTAATGGACTCTCAAGTATATTAATGGCCATTGCTATGGACGCGCTCTTAACGAGTTGTTTAAGTGGTTGGTTACTAAGGAGCTAAGTGCGTGTCTACCGACGTAAATAAAAAAAGTGTAATCGGCTCGTTCAATGACATTTGTAGGATGGAAGCTGTGCTGTACTAATGTATGTTAACAACAACAGATAGCTCTGTGAGTATCTCCAATAGCACAGAGAGCAACGTGAAACATGTTGACCGGCTACTGCCGTGAGAGATGAATGTTTCCAGCAGCGATCATACTTCAAGACAGCCGTTCTCCGTGAGAGAAATACCCGAGAATGCTACAGGGAATTGGTAGAAGCATTTGAGAATAGTGCCTTTCCATATCGGACAGTCTCGAGATGTGCAGGAGTGTTTCTGCGAGGACGCTAAGCAACCTGTGATCAGCATCGCACGTGACGACCTGTGAGTGCGCGGACAGATGTAGACGTACATTAATGAAGCATCTGCCGAATGGGACCTCTATAACGGGTATGTAATTCTTTTGAAATGTTCTGACCTCGTATATGCTAAAATGCTTTGAAACATTTAAATAACATAAATTATCTTCCAAATACCTTAATACATATGTAACAACAATTTTAATGAGTCGTTAAATGTCCGTGCGTTTAGTTTCATTGTATGTATCACATTTTCCACCCGTGCTCGCATTCTCACAAAAAAAGTGACCATGACGTATGCTCGTACTGCGCAACTAGTTTATAATGTTAAGCTTCATTGCAAGAGTACATCTTTTGAAAACGAGCGACATTAGGAGCGATTTTTCAGATTTGTACGAATGTAATAAAGCCACATTACGAAACATTTGCGTAAGTTATTTATGTTCTATAAAAAGCATTATATATTTGTAAGAGAATCAGTTAATTTAGGAAACAACTTTTTTGTGACGTCACGGTTATTTAACATCGGTGAGAGAAAACAGTGGCCGCTGTTCCGTTTACCGCTACTTCATAAAAATTCCCTCGCTGAGATTGGCTGACTGTGTGATAACGGCCTTCACTTAATGACCGAGGGCAGATGTGTTTGCTTAGAGTTGTCAGTTCTAAGAGACAAGCAACACTGTGTGCAATAACCGCAGAAATCCGTGTGAGACGTACGACGGACGTGATATGTGATTTGTAATTGGTTCAATTTTTAATAAAATACAATACTTTCCTTTCATTTTCTTTTTACAGTACGTTGCTGTTAAATTTAGAACTTTTATCTTGCATGCTGCTATTGGCCTCTAGCAAAACTCTAGAGGTACCAGTTCTGCTGCACCGCTACTGGCCTCGGGCGGAATCGTACATTAGAAACCAATCTGCTTTTAGCGACTGGCGAAAAATAATGATTCTAGTAAATCTACCAACATATTACTTAAATTATTTATTTTCCGAATTCGTGTTGTATTTACGAAACTTTGCAAGGACACTGTGAAACTCATGAAGAAGAGCCTGTCACAATTTCGTGTCTTTTCCTACACCACTTCCGTGGCATCGATGCCGTTAAATTCACTTTTATTGGTGTACAGTGATTACTCTATGAAGGGACCGCTTTGATAGTTACTGCTTGGCTACTGCTGGAAGAATAACGGCAGATTATGACCATGGGCTCAAATAGTTAAAGCGTTCGTTTGCTGTGGGCTTGGTTGTAAATGCCGTCGGCACAGCCTCTTGCTATTCCATTGTCCAGCATGACTTTCTCTTGTTTTCCGATCTGTGAAACTGACCCTTCTAAGACCAACTATTCTATATACAAATGTCAGTTAGAAACAAATGCCTCCGAATTTATTACTTACATACTTTTCAATGAAGAATGGTTACATAGCTATGAAAGTTTTGCCACATCTTTTTTTATAAATCATTTATTATTCAAAATATTCTCTTTTTAAATATGATAAATTAAAGATGTTGTGTGGTCTCAAAAATTTATTTTGAGATGAATTTTTTTTTTTCTAATGATCGTTTCGATCGCGTAACGATCATCCCCAAAGCTTGCAGCTTCCGGGCCGAAAATAAAGTTCTGCGGTTTTTAGAGTGTGTTTTTAGAGAGTTTAGGGAAGCTGCAAGCTCTTAGAATGATCGCTAAGCGATCGAAACAATCATTAGCAAATTAAATGTTTGATACCAGACACCTTTAATTTACCATATTTAATTATT
This sequence comes from Gryllus bimaculatus, assembly GCA_017312745.1. Taxonomy (NCBI): domain Eukaryota; kingdom Metazoa; phylum Arthropoda; class Insecta; order Orthoptera; family Gryllidae; genus Gryllus; species Gryllus bimaculatus. The sequence goes on along the minus strand of BOPP01000225.1, from coordinate 1,822,984 downwards.
ACAAGGTATCTACCTCACCAGCAATCTAATTAATTCTCCATTTAATCGCATTTTTTGTTCAACTTTGAACTGGAGTGTGTATTCCATGGCGGAAAAAATTGCTGTCTTGCTTTTTCAGCCGTTGGCACGCGGTGTTCTTCAAATTTTCATTGTCGTGGAAATGATGACCGCGTAAGCTGCCTTTTAGAGGGGAATGTTTCGTCACCTCTGACAATTTTTTGACAAGAACTGTTGTCCTTCCATCTCGAAACGGTACAAGATATCGGTGGCTATTGTTTTCCTTGAATCTTGATTGGAATGTCAGTGTTCTGGGAACCTTGAATGACCCAAATGTTCACTGAACGCCATTACACTACCTTTTCCAATTGACATTACCGAAGACAATTCACTAGTGGCTACCGGTTTATTTTCTCGTCTGATGTCATCGACGCGATGGATAGTCACCGGAATGTACGGACGACCGCTCTGTGATGCATCTGCCAGGTCAAGATTCTCTTCGTCTCCGACATGCCTGTAGCGTCGAACCGACCGCCCAACAGGGCCAACACCCACTGTAGCATCTCCAAAAAAAAGTCTTTAAACACTCGTGGATGCAAACAGGCGTCTGTACTTCTGAATTCAAGACATCAGTTACAGGTCGCTGTAACGGAACATCGAAGTCGGCCATTTTGCATGAATGTACTGTGTTACCAACCGTTGACCGGCAACGCCGTTACTGCCAAAGAAGGTGCGAAATTCGAATTATTCCGATTTCCAAAAAATTACATATGGAAAAAAAAACAAAAATAAGAGGCGTTATTTTGTGACTGCGAGTCTCACCGTCGGAGGGCGCGCCAGGCGAGGGCGAGGAGGGCGGTGGAGGCGGCGGCGGCGGCCCAGGCGCGCGGGCGCAGGCAGCGCGACAGCAGCGACCAGGGCCGCTCCGCCCCCGCGCGCGCCACTACCACCACCAGGCGGCCGAAGTGCACGGCCGGGCGCGTGTACTCCACGCGCGCGCCCTCCGCCCACCGCACGAAGCGCGAGTTGAGCGCCAGCGACGACCTGCCACACGCACGCACACACATATAGCAGTGCTCAAAGAAGAAATACGTAAGCTTCCGAGGCTCGAGTTCACGACTTCCTGGCTGTCCGGGTGACGCCGCGTCGTTGACTGGGAGGCCGACGTTTCGCCTGTCATATCGCATTTCGCCAGTCATAACCCTGAAGAAACCTGCGATATGACAGGAGAAACATCGGCCTCTCAGTCAACGACGCGGCGTCACCCGGACAGCCAAGAAGTCAGTGCTCAAAGAAGGTACACGTAGGCTTCCGAGGCTCGAGTTCATGAATTCTTGGCTGTCTGGGTGACGCCGTGTCGTTGGCTGAGAGGCCGACGGTTCGCCTGTCTATCGCATTTCGCCAGTCATTACCCTGAAGAAGCCTAGGATATGACAGGCGAAACGTCGGCTTCTCAGCCAACGACGCAGCGACACCCGGACAGCAAAGAAGCCAGTACTCAAAGAAGGTACACGTAGGCTTCGGCGGCTCGAGTTCATGACTTCTTGGCTGTCCGGGTGACGTCGCGTCGTTGACTTAAGAGACGTTTCGCCAGTCATAACGCATTTCACCAGTTCACTACCCTGTGAAAGCCTGCGATATGACAGGCGAAACATCGACCTCTCAGTCAACGACGCGGACACCCAAAAAGTCGTCAACTCGAACCTCGGAAGCCTACGTGTACCTTCTTTTGAGTATTGCTGTAGAAGGGGTCGAGTTCATGGCTTCTTGGCTATCCAGGTGACGCCGTGTCGTTGGCTGAGAGGCCGACGATTCGCCTGTCATATTGTATGCGCGGTAGTCACACTGAATGAATCCATACAGAAAATTGAAGCATACATACATTTTCTGTACAGTTTACATTCCGTGTGGTCCGTCATTTCTCTGTACCGAAGCAAAATGACACAAAAACAAACCACTGTGTAAACACGGGCTTGAAAAGCGCACCTGTTGAATCTGTACAGAAAATTAAAGCATACATAATTTTTCTATAAGTTTTCATTCCGTGTGGTTTGTTATTTCTCTGTACCGATGTAAAAGGAAAGAAAATAAAACGACGGAGTAAAAATGGGCTTGAAAGGCCCTCAGGAAGCTAGGGCCGAGGCGCGCACCTGTTGGCGAGCAGGTCGGCGACGACGCGTTCAATGGAGCCGTTGGCCACGGGCGGGAACAGCAGCTGCGGCACGAAGCGCAGGGCCCGCGCCAGCGATATCAGCACGTGGTAGTCGCGCCCGCCCAGCGCCAGCCCCTCGCCCGCGCCGCCGCCGCCCGCGCTCGCGTTGCTCAGGAAGAAGTTGCTCGACAGGAACATCGACACGCGCAGCCTCGAGCCTGCGCACCAGGTGATGCGTCCGTTGATTAGTGATTGCGGGCGCGTCAACAACTGAGATCATTACTCCCGTTTATGTAGTGTATGTTTTTGTCGCTGTGTTCTTTCCCCGCTCGATGGCGAGATCCAGCGCCGACCTATATCGGCCAGCGACGTTTTCGTCAACTAGATATCTCCCACCAGGGGGAATTTAATTGAATTAAATTGATGTCTTATTTTACGTGGCGAGACTCGGGTCATCAGGCCTGCTCTTCCGTCTGAAAAATTCTCATCCACAGAGCGACTGAATTCGATCTAGCTGATAAGTAAGTGTCGTAAATCCTACAACCGTCGAGACTCGAACCTAGGACCTCTCGGTCAGAGGCACTCAATTGATTCCCTGAGCGGTCGTGGTATTGTCAATTGGCTTGGTTTTGATGAGCTAGACCACAGAAAACTTCCGATCGTCCGCAAGAATTATTAATAATCAGACCGCGTGTGATTTCGACCCAGCTGTGTAGCATGTGTTGAAAATTCGCCGCCGCCGGGACTTCAACCCCAGGACCTCCCGGTCAGTGAAGCTGCAGGGTCAGTCCCAACCGTAGCCGGATTCGCACCTTCCAGATCCGTGGCGGAGCGGTCCATGAGGCGCTTGGCGAGCAGCCACTGCTCGGGCGCGAAGGTTAGCGCCACACCGCGCGGCTGGTCCGCGGCCAGCGACGTCCGCTCGCCGCGCGCCCTGCGGTGCGGCAGGAAGCAGGCCAGCGCGGACGCAGCGCTCCCGGCGCCCGCCGCCGCAACCACCCACGGCGCGCGCAGCCGCCACCAGAGCGCGCGCAGGCGCGGCGCCGCGGCGCGCAGCCCGCTGTCCGCCGACCCCACCAGCAGCAGCAGCGGCGCGCGCGGGAACAGCCCCTGTGCACCCCGCAACCAGATTGCTCTCGCAGTGGACGTCTTTTTAAATGGATCAGTCAACATTACTGATAAGCAAGGGGCGGATTTTAATGACCTAAAACATCGTCAAGAATTATCAATAAAAATGCCCTGAAAATGTTTTTAAATACCCTAAAAGCAAAGAAAAATAACGTACTTTTAATCAAACAAGTGCAGATGGACAACTGAAGCTGTTGAAGTCGTAGGCTTCCGCGACCGAAATGTGAGTGATTTTGACTGTCCGGGAGACGCCGCGTCGAAGGCGGAATAATGTGTTGCCGACGTTTCGACCATCTTATCAGGGCTGATCTGCCAAGTTCCCTGACCAGCCTTGTCAATTCACAACTCAAGGTGTTGTATGTGTAACAGTATTGGAATTAAATAATTTTAAAGAATGCATTTAAAATACTATTTTAAATCACTTTATTCTACTTTAGACTATGTAGATGACTCTCTACTCGAATGGAATGAATGTATATGCAATGATATCTACACCACAAGAAGTGTTACGTGGTAAGATGTAGGTATTGTAATGGCTTTAAGACCTTCGGCCAAGCCACGTAGTATCAAGTTATTAAATTTATATGTGTAATAATTACGTATTAAAGAAAATAATAAACGGAACAGTCACAAGACGCCACCTAGGAGTCTGGCTGCAGACAAATTAATTGTGCCATTCGAGTATTATCCGCGCACGTTTTCTTGAACTCTTATTCCTATTATTATTAGATGCGACAGGAATGGAAGAGTTGGTTACTGCGACCTCACGACTATTAAATTAATCTAAGGATCATTTATTTACGCTCAATAGTTTCTGTTACATGGGAGCAAGCATTTCTGGTCATTAGATTTTTTTAAACAACGCTGAACAACGCACAACTTTGCAATTATATTTGTTAATTAAACTAATGTTAGTGAAGAAGTGAGGAAAGGAATTCCGGGATCAAGAGAGAGTGCGTGTTTAATTCATTCATTCGTGGCATTTGTGTACGTGTGCTCTGAGCTACTTTATTATTAATTATTTTTAAAGCATTAATTAAATATGGAAGAAAATAAATAGAAAAGTTGAATTCGTTTCCGCTACAAGCATGGTTGTAGCTGCTAAGGCTTAAGTGCATGCGCACAATAAAGTCTCCGAATGGAGAAATGTTTGGCTGCAGAAGCGAAACAACAGTGGAGGATGGTGCCTCGACAAACTGGAGGTTGCAGCTTCATAGAATGATAGAAATATAATTTCCAAAATTCAAAGCATGAATCTAATAATAGAAAGTAAGCAAGTCATGTAAATTAATTAAAAGTAAAATAATTTTAACAAAAATATGTATATAAATATTACTTACATATTTTTATGAGTATTGTCCATGTCAGGTGAATTCACCTTCCGCTCACGTGGTTCTGGCTTTGCTTTCCAGTGGGCACTCGTGCTTGTATCAGTTATACATTGAGACAATTCACGATAATTGAATTCATACAAAACCAAAAAATAACTTCGTTATGGAAATACGATGTACGCATTCCAGGAATACGCAACAAGCACAATTGTGTGGACACGTTTTACATAATTAATTTTTTGTTTTGTTTTAAAAATTCCATTATTCTTGAATATTGTAATAATAAAAGATCTTTCACCCACGCTCTTTCATAGTAACGCTTTCAAACAGTTATTCTACCAGGAAGATGCACACACCGTGAGAGACACAAAATTATCTGCATCACACGGTAATCACAACCGTCAGCAATGGGAAGAATTCGAAGAATATAAAACTGTCGCGTTGTCATTTTGTGAACTGATAGCGCGTTAAACTCGGAGCGAGATATTATAATTTTTGCAAAATCTAATATTTTTGCAGTCTTCGAAAATACATAGAGCTTGCAGAAAATAGGGCCAGCAGCACACTCTGACCTACATACGAGAAGCAATTAAAGAAAACATTTGGAACTGTTTTTGAGAAACTATTTGTAGAAAATTTAAAAATTACCTATGTTTCACACAAATTTACGCAAAACTCCTCATTATCAAAAAATCACGAAAAACTACCGATCAGAGTTGCCGGACGCTAGAACTCTCCTCCAGACAGACAGCGAATTTGACCTAGCTATTTATCTAGAGTCGAAAATCCACTGTTGTTGGGACTCGACTCCTAGGACACCTTGGTCAGAGGCAACGCGGTGAAATCAATTGATGCCCTGAGTCATTTAAGCCGGTTCGTATCAAGATAATTGCAATCGTCTCCCGACAATAACGTTAATGATATTTTGTAATTAGACTTCCGGACATGCAGGAAAGCAATAACTTAGACAACGTGTCCCATGTGGAAGAGTAATTTTCGTGAGTGGACAAAAAGTTAGCAACCACTCGCACGAGCACAATTCATATGAGCTACAAATGTCTGGGCGAAGACATGCTGAGAAGTATAATAGAGCGTCAACATATCCGAACGTCAAAAATCCGGACAGTGATAAATCATATTAGATTCGGGGGGAAATTGCAAGAAATGATAACGCATATTCCTACGTACAAATTTACTTAAAAGCATCAACAAGAAATAGTGATTTTATGAATTTTATGAATATGAAATAGTGAACAATTATTTGTAGAACATATTGCGTAAATACAAAAATTCGATTATAGCATAATATACATTATATATTTTTGAGATTTAATTAAAAAAATATTATTGGCAATAATATAAATCTTTGAAGAATGTATATTCCAGAATCTAAGGATTTGACACCATTTCTCTTCTGTGATTATCTGAGTGAATTGTAAAGAATTTTAATATGATATTCTTTACGTGGAATACATCTACCGACCTTTTTATTAGTTCTTGTTAAAAATTCAGACAATTTGATAATTTGGAAGAGGTTAATGTGGATTATTGATGTTCCTTTGCAATGAAGGTAAGCATCTTCCTAATATGTTTCAGCATGTAAGGATACAGAATAAACATTGTATCCAAACCTTTGTGCTTCATTACTTTTTGATAAAATCTCGTATTTGAAGCAGATCTTTGGACAAAGTAATGAAATATAGAATGTAGTGAGATCTTTAGTGGGAAAAATAATGAAAAATATCCCCAGAGGCAGAGCGAACATATTGAACGTACATTTAAATCAAATCCAAATACTTCATGAGGCGTCTATGTGAATAACCCCCTAAAAGTTCTATGTAAGAGTAAAAAAACTACAGGTGAATTCGAAGTAAGAGGTTGCGCAGAAGCCGTTTGTCTATTAAACAGCATGGGCGCAAACTGCTCCGAAATCAATTCGTTACTCTGTTTGTATTCACCAGTTTAATTATTAAATATTATGACTGTTACGTCAACTCCAAAGTTTTAAATTTCATTTTTTATCGTGTATAAGTGCAGAAGGCTGTGGTGTACGAGACTGAAATGAAGAGTTATGAGGAAAATATTGAAAAATCGTTTTCAATCGAATTCAATTTAGTATAATTTTATACAAAATACTCGTAAACAATAAATATCATTTTATCTTGGTTTGATCCCCAAGATTCTCCAAAACACATGTCTTAAGAGACGAGACAAAAAATTTTCTCTACAATACCTGAAATAACAAATTTGGAACGAATGAAATACTTGTACGCTTAAGAACAGCTTTGTACAACTGAAAGTTATATTGATATATTAACACATCCGGATACACTTTGTTTAATTTGACAGATTGTGCGGCGCTCTCAATGATACTAACAAAATAATTGTATTGCATATCAGATTACTTTAGAGTGAAGAAAACGTGGTAAAACCTCCTGAAAAACTTTTAAACTTATTTTTTTCAAAATCGTATCTTTGGAGTTAAGTCGTTCTTGCTCTAACAACAGTAATTTAAGACCATAAATTTAACATTTACAATTTAGTTCATAACTAGTTGAACTCGTTCAAAAATTTCACATATTCGACTTCTATTGCATGTTTTGACGACCGACGACATGCATTTGTGGATGAATTCACTAATCCACAAATAATTTCGCGGATTGTCCCATCTCGTTTTTTGTATGCAAACCAAACAAAGTATTTACTCGGGTTGTCATCTGGCACGGGACATACCCGACGTAGAAGAGACGTTTTCGCTGTTCGCCATAGAGCGCAGAACAGAATGGGCCGGGCGTTTCGGAATCGCATTTTTATCAGAAAACAATATTCATATTAAAGCTAAAATATTTGTGGTTGAAGTAGTTCAAGCGCGCTTGTGTCAACGATTTTCAATTTAATTCCATTTCTCGGCCACCCTTTTCAGTCGATTACCAAATGTGAGTTCTCACTTCTGCCGATTGTTCTCATTTCCCATTAATATATAGATAACCTACATTTTAAAGTGTTTTTTTTTTATTACAGTTGGCCTCCACTAATGTAACTAATGCCCCAACTTACGTTACTCCAGGTATCATCAGATGTCGTTGCACTTCCTATGACCGAGATGTTCCAGGGTTCGAGTCCCGGCAATGGCAGGATTCTCTACACTGCCTAGATAGCTAGGTCGAATGCAGCTGGTCTGGAGGAGGAGTCGTTGGTTTCCGCGACCGGAGCCATTTGATACTTGGCTGTCCGGGATGAGTGGGGTCTCAGTCGATCGATCTGACGTTTCGATCGTGTTGTGGCCTTCTTCAGAGCTATACTGCTGCCGAGACGCTACACATTAATGGGACACGCTAGTCTCTCGGCTCTGAAGAAGGCCACAAGACGATGGTCGAAACGTCAGATCGATCGACTGAGACCCCACTCATCCCGGACAGCCAAGTATCAAATGATCTGGAGGAGAATTGTAGCGTCCGGCTGCTCGGATCGGTAGATCATTTTTCCATGATTCCTCCGATCAACACCAGACGAATACCGGAGTAGTCCCCTAACAAACGGGCTACAGACCGCACACGACCTACTTTTAGTCTGCCTTGTTCTAACCTCACTCCCTACTTAGCCATTCATTCACATGTACTTCAATATCACACTTGTAGCGAAACCAGTCGAGAGTTTAGTTTATCCCGGCTGGGGTGGTGCCCGTTGATGGGAGATACCAGGTCGGGGAAAACCCGACTAGTGGACGTTTAGGTCGGCGCCAGATCTTGCCATCTAGCTGGGAAATAGCACTTACAACTTCCGAAAAGAAACATGCACGACACTTACGGAACTAAAGATTTTGTTGACCCACCCGAAATCACTTTTCAGTCAACAATGAACGCTGTCGTAAGGGCTGTTGCGGCCTCACCTGCAGCGCGTGCGGGCGGCGCAGGGCGCGGTCTACAGCGGGCCAGCCGTCGGCCGCCAGCACGTAGGCGACGCTGTCGTCGGCCGGCAAACGGCAGGACGAGCGGTTCACGCACGCCACCACAGCCGGCAAGCCCAGGTGGCGCGCCACGGCGGCC
>BOPP01000225.1:1791804-1802677 GCA_017312745.1 Gryllus bimaculatus | reverse complement strand
TTTATTTATTTATTTATTTATTTATTTATTTATTTATTTATTTATTTATTTATTTATTTATTGGTAAATGGGGGCCCACAAGCAACTGCTTGGTTTGCTTGTAGGTAAATCCGGCCCTGGATACATGGTTCAGTTTAACAGTACAAACTTTTTCACGTGTTTTGATGCTTACTGTCTATTTAAAAAACTAAAGTATTACTTCTTTAAAATTATTTCTTAGGGAGAGGAAAACCACTGAGTACCTCACAAAGAATCATCCAAATTTGCAAAAAGTATGTTTGGGAAACCTATTTTTTATTCTGGTGGCGTTTATTGGTGCTTTGCCGAGGTTGCATTGGGATAGTTGTGTAATTGATGCCATATTACTGTAAAAAATATGGGATAACTTGGTGATGTGAGGTATGATAGGTTTTATTTGAAATTATTTATGAAGTTGTTTGTTTGTGATGAAACAGGGTGTATTGGTTATTGTTCGCAGGAATTTATTCTGTGTGGCCTGTATTTTATGGATATAGGTTTTTTCTGCAGTTAATCCAGACAGAACAGGCATATAGCATTAGGGGACTTATTATGGCTGTGTATATGAGTTTCGCATTTTCTATAGTTATTTTAGTGTGGTTGTTTATTTATGATCTGAATTAGATTAGTTTAACTGAGCACTGTAACCACTCGAAGAAGATCATACCGTCGAAAATGTAAGAAAAGGTCGTTACTAATGCTGGAATACAAAAAAAAATCAATAAAACGTGTACTTTTGATAATATTAACACAAAAAGTTCCATTTATTATGGATAAGCAGGTTAAAGATTAGAATTCAGTAAATAAAAATGAGGAAAGTTGGCTTTATTTCATCACTTAAGTCTTGTCATGCAACGTTTCAGCGATTTTGTTGGTGAAATAAACAAACTTTCTTCATTTTTATTTACTGAATTTTCATCTTTAACCTGATTGTCTACAATAAATGAAACTTTTTGTGTTTATATAAATAGAACATACTATCAATAGAAACTTAGTAAATTTGATAATATCTTGTTTCTCATTTAAACATTTAAAGAATGTTTAGATGGTGTTAGTGTAGAGCATTTTTATGGAAATAAAGGATATAGACCAGTGCGGTAGCAATCAAACAGATTGATACCCAGACAAATCCCCAAACAATGTCTAATTTCTTCAGGCAGTTAGAAAATAAAGTAATAAGTAAATAAATAAATATATTCTTAACCTTCAAAGCATGATACAGAAAATATGTATAATATGATACAGAAGATATGCACATTATGTTTCCAGGTATCCAGGTTCCAAATTCTTGTTAGTAACAACGGCAGCTAAACCAATCGATCACATTGAGTCATACAAAAAACATCTAGAAGTCATGTGGAAGTCATACGGCGTGTTTCGCGCCGCACTTGTGGCTTTGGCGTGGAGGAACAACGAGGATGGTGGACGGAATGAATCCACAAGCACAAATCAGCCCCAGCTGGTGCAGTTCGACCCAGGGCTTTATCACTTCAGCGCAAGTCCCTTAGGCCCCGACTCTCATGTCGTCGACCGCGCCTTCATTGCCGACTACAACTGCAGAACGTTGCCCGTCATTAACAGCATCCTTCCTTACGGCGACCCCAGCGGACCTCTCGGCGCCCTCTCTGCTGGCTCCTGCGACTGCGAATCTGAGGACTTTCTCCCGCATGTGGTGCCGACAACCTCAGCCTCTTCTGCCACAACCACCGGTCAGGACGAAGGTGTGTTTCTAGCATAACATTGGATTTTCTTTTGAATGCATGCTAAGAATACACATTTTGTACACATTTTTTTCCTCATTCGATGTCCTGCCCCAAAACGTATCTCTGAATCATTACAAACCTCCTGAGTTGAAATATACTAGCTCTTTAGTAACACACTGAAGTCCTGTCATTATTATTTGAAAGGTAAACAAATAGGAAAACTGTTTCCAGGGCGATTAAATAATGACTCGTGCCACCCAACCCATCAAGTTTCTGGGGTACTTTTTTGGATTGTAATCATCTATAGAAGCAAAGGCTGAGAGTCGTAGGCAAGGCGTGTGGGGTCTTGTACGTTGGAGAAAAGGCTGCTGACGTGCGCGTGCTTTTCATCCACCCGCGTGCCAAGTTTATTTTCATTGGGAATCGTTTGGACATTTAGAAAAAAGCTTAATTTTTTACAAAACTTATCGAACCAAAGAGTTTTTTTTTAAATTATATATACTACATTTTTTAAAAAACTATGTTTCCCTCTCGAAAGACATTTGAGCAATCTACTCAACCAAATTTACTGACATTTTCTTTAAATGAAAAGTTGTGTGCCTATATATTTTATAACTTGTTCTTGTTATCTGGTTTTATAGTAAAAACGTTATCTTAACAATATATTAAAAGTAATACAAGGAAAGCCAATTTGTCGTCATTCTGTTTAATATTTAGTTTTCAATATTAATACAATGTTAATTGGCCTTGGTCGTTTAGTTTGGAAATTGAACTTGATGTATCGAAAATATTCGATATTTCGTCAGCTGCGCAAACATGCGTGTTAGTGTGAAGATGTCATTGCACTGTGACGTTACAGTTCGTGATGCGAAGATGGAAAGTTTTAATTTCTTGCATACTGAATACGCAGTATTGAGAAAGTATTGTAATTTTTCGGGATAAACTATGATTTTTCAATAGAAAACTCTTACTTCCGAGTCCTGGAAACAAAAAGAGAAAATTTTGTTCTAAGAGATAGTAAATTAATTCCTCTAACACGTTGTTTAATCTGAATCCATGTTTAGTGGGTATTGATACCGACATTGTATTATGGCAAAATATTCATCCGTCAGTACCCGGACCACGCGCTTCAGCGTAGGGATACATTTCCGTTTAGTTACATTCACTTGATTCTCTCTCTCTCTCTCTCTCTCTCTCTCTCTCTCTCTCTCTCTCTCTCTCTTTCTCTCTCTCTCTTTTTCTCTTTCTCTCTCTCTTTCTCTCTCTCTCTCTTTCTCTCTCTCTTTCTCTCTCTCTTTCTGGATAAATTTTTAATTAAGATATGGCCTCGCAAATCGGGTTGCTTGGCATTGATATTCAAATCACCGCATGGCATGAGATGGGTCCTGTAGTTGCTCATTAAGTAGTAGAAAGGGCTGGCTGAACAGTTCAGTCGGAATCAAAGGCGCACAATACATTTGGGAAAATGTTCCATGTGCAATATCTTTTGTGTGACTGAGAAGTATTCCCGGGGCGTCAATTACTGAGTTATATAATCCCGTAAATGTAATGTATGTATGTATATCGAAAGGTGGAGATAGTCCTCTCCCACTCAAACGAGAGATCCAACACCTGCCTACACGTCAACTTTCGGGATGTTCCTCTCCAGGTATTTCTATCAGTTACAATTTCGTTCTGACGATAGATACATTTTTTCACCGGCTCGGTCAAATTCAGTCGCTGTCTGGAGGAGAATTCTAGTGGCCGGCTACTCTGATCGAGTTGTCTGTGGTTTCTCCGATCAACAGCAGGAGAATGCCGGGACAGTACCCTAACAAATGGGACACGGAACGCACGTGATCTCTCCTTCCTCTTCCTTGTCGTACCCTCACCCTTTACTTACACACATTAACACTAACATGAACTATACTGCCACAAAAGTCGAAAGACTAGCCGGTAGATTCGAGCTCTTCCCATCTGGGGTGGTTCCGCTGTGGTGGTAAATAGATGGTTGGGGAAAAACACCCACACATCAACGTGTGTAGGTATGCGTCGGATCTCGCCATTAAGCATACACTTACGGGACGAAAGTGCCGAGCAAATGAAGTCGTAGGCTTCCGCGGCCAGTCATGTGCGTGATCTGGGCTGTCCGGGTGACGCCGCGTCGAAGGCTGTGTTGCATACCAGCCCTGAGGAAGACCACGACAAGATGGTCGAAACGTCGGCAACACAGCCTTCTCGACGTCACCCGGACGCGACGTCACCCGGACGCGACGTCACCCGGACGCGACGTCACGTCAAGACGCGACGTCACCCGGACAGCCCAGATCACGCACAGAGCCTAGCAGTTAACGCGCCATTTGTACCCTTTCCCCCTCGACAGCCGCTCCGCCGCCGCCGTCGTCGGGGATGGCGCTGGGGCCGGCGGCGGGGGCGGGGGCTGTGCAGGAGCCGCGGGAGGCGACGCGCGAGCGGAAGCTGCTGCGCGAGCTGTCTCGGCGACTGCGCTTCGCCTCACGGCTGCTGGCGCCTGCGCACGGCTCGGGCGAGGAGGTGCGGCTGGCCACAGCAACGCTTAGCGAGACTTCGATACTTCGATACGGCACCAAGAGTCGATGAAAGCATCGACAAAACATCGATGGATTAAATTTCGTGAAACATTTCCAATTAAAATAATAACCAATACATAACACGTCAATATTAGTTTAGAGTATTTTGCCATAAAATTAACTGTCATCTTCACTATTTAATCAATGCTCTATGAAGTCAATGTTCAAATTGCAGTTTAATGATATTACCAAGTAAAAATAATTAAAACAGTAATAACACATGAGATAGGTTGTGAATAGTAAACGGTTTTGTGCCGTCTGGCGATCGACAACAGAGACAGTTGTCCATTGCTTATGATTGCGAGAAATCCTCAAAAACATTAATTATTGAAAATTTTATTTATATCATGGTGAATTGTTTTTGAAAAGATCGATTTTTCTTAACAAATATATCGATCAGAAGAAAATATCAAAAGTAATACTTCCATGTTATACTATCGATGTTTCTGTTCGAAAACATCGATGATTTTTTCTTTCTCGCTACGGAGTAGAGAGAAAGTTATGTACGGGAAAAAGTAGCAAATTTTTGGCAGAAAAACATTTATTACAGGGCCCCGGTAATAAAATAGTTGATAAATCTAGATGCTGAATTTAAAAAAGTCCTCTATCACGTGGTGTAGGCAAAATCCACGTTTTGTTGGTCCTTGATACCGAAAAATGAAATGACTACAATACGTATGATCGTCTATCCGTCTGCCCGTTCGGCAGTCAAAACTGCTAGCGGCTAAACCATTCAGCCGATTTTCTTCAATATTGATATTTCCCCAACAATCTGCCTTATGTCGCCCTTTGAATTTTAAACCGAAATTTTAATTTTAAGGGGTACTTTACATTAACCCCTTGGCACACATTCCAAATTTTCAAAAAATGGCTTCAACATTTTTGATTACATTGTGTTATTGGATAGTATGAAAAACGTTTTAACAGAATTGAGCAGGTTTCATGTTCGTTAAAAACTGTGATTTTTCGAAAATTGCAAAGTTCAAAATTATTTTGGAACCTTCCTACTAATAAAATTTTGAAGATCGATATTTTTCTCTTAATAAATTCTATTCCTTAAATATAGATTTTGAAATAAAGTACATTTTTTTTCTAAAATGTGAGAAATTTTGCGTGCAAGTACGGACGACAGAGTAGCACCAGCAGCCCTGCCATTCGCAGGTGCGGCTGGTGCGCGCGCGCGAGGCGCAGCTGGTGGCGCGGCCGCGCCTGTTGGCGCCGCTGGGCGACGCGGGGGACGGGGCCCCCGAGTGGGTGGCGCCGGCGCTGGACCAGGGCCCGCTGTGCGTGCTGGCCAGGCGCCACGCGCCCCTGCCGCGCTGGACCGCGCTGCCGCTCGCGCTCGCCCCCGCCGTGTGGGGCGCTGCCGTCGGCGCCGCCGCCGCCGCCTCCGCCGCATGGCGGATCGTCGTCAGGTGCGCGCATTCAGGGACGGCAAAAGCAGGAATCACTGGGGACGGGTTTTCACAGTAAAATAACTACTTTCTATGGGACGTTTCAAGCTGGAATCGCTGTGAAGGCGATTTCAGAATAATGTTACTACTTTCTATGGAACGGTTCGAGCTGGAAACGCTCTGATGACGATTTCAAAGTAATGTTACTATTTTCTATGGGACGTTTCAAGCTGGAAACGCTGTGAGGGCGATTGCAAAGTGATGTCTCCACTTTCTATGGAACGTTTCAAGCTGGAAACGCTGTGAATGTGGTTTCAAAGTTATGTGAATATTTTCTAGAATTCGCTATATGCAGGAAAGAAGGTGAAGGGGATTTCAGAGTAAATGTAATACTTATTAGAAACTGGCAAGCAGTAAATGCTAAAAAGAGGATTTCAGAGTAATGTTACTATTTTCTTGGGTAAGTGGTGTGAAGATTACATTTTACTAATACATGTGACGTGAAATTTTCATCATTGGTAGAAAGACCATTTGCATTGCCTTCAGCAGATACACAAAATGCCTAGTACTTTAGAAGGGGCGGAGGCAAGTAGCTGAAAGCGAGTGACTTGTCTAGAGAAAGTCGGGCTTGGGCAGGTGGGCCGGGGTGAAAACCAAGTAGTATAAAGCTATTGAATTGTGTCTAGTGAGAGGACGCGATGTGAAGCCGCGGCGGCGCGTAACCTAGTAGTTTAATGCAAGTATCGCGTGTCTATCAAGAGGCAGCCGTGGATAAGCGCACCGGGAGCTTAGCTTAGCGATTGTCCTGTGTCTGGAGGAGGGTGTAAAGCGCAGGTGGGGCGGGTCGGAGTGAGGAGCCGGTGTGGCTGTTGGCGGGCGAGGGCGCGTGAGGTGGCGCGAGCCTGGAAGGGGCTGTGGGCTGAGAGATTGGCGTGCGCTGGCGAGGCGGGGCAGAGTCTAGTATCTTAAAGCGGGTGCTCTGTGTCACGACGGGCGTGGCGTGCGCAGGCGAGGCGGGTGGGGTGGAGCCGGCGTGGCAGCTGACTAATCCGGTTGTGGCGTCACAAAATTCCTACCAGCGCTCGGTTTTTCAGCCTGCTTCGGATTGCTTTACCCAGGCGGGCGACTCGCTGCCTCTTGTCTCGCCCTTTAAAATACGCAAGCTGGCACCGTCATTGGTCCAAAACCTAGGAAGGCGCACACCTTTTAAAACTGCGTCAGCCAGATAGTTTACAGCGTCTCGCGACGAACGGCCTATTACTGCATCCGTAAAAATGGATAAATCAGGGGGGGTTGGTTCTATGTATGGCATCCGTCCCGTGGAACCGTTAGTTTTTCTACATGGGCAGGTAAATACTGTCACCTGGTCACCAGCCGCCCCTGGCCTACTAGATGACTCGTGGCCCCCTTCCCGTCGTCTTACAAAACGTTTGTGGTCTGACAGCCGAATCAGATAAGATAGAAAGTGTCAGGCTAAGACCTGGCTAAACAAGAGAGACTCATATAGTAGATAAATAGCTGACATGTAAAAAGGGGTATGTTAATACAAATTAGTGAAAATGTAAATGGGTGAAATGTAAGCCGGGTGAATGTGTGTGAGTATGTGAGCGTGTGAGAAAAAGCGTGTGACCAAAGTGGTGACGGCGCGTGACGTGTGCACCGTGTATAAAACCGTGGTAAGCCTGTGTGACCCGGGTGTTTAGCGTGTGAGGAGCGTGAAGGCCGGCGTGAGGAAGCTGAGACGTGGAGCGGAGTGAAAGGGCGTGAGGCGCCGTGCCGTTTAGTGAGGGGGTGGTGAACGCGTGATCCCGGGTATGTAAGTATGCGCGTGGAGCGCGTGATAATATGTGCAGCTATGTGAGTAATGGGAAGTATGGGAGTATAATCGTGGAAGTATCCGTGAGTGATGGGAGTATGGGAGTATGGGAGTATGGGGAGTTCCAATATTGGAGTGACTCGCGGAGTAATGGCGACGCTCATGGAGTATGGGAGTATGGAGTCGAATAGTGTAATGTTAAATTGGGGAAGTGAATAGGGAGTACATGGGCCAGTATGGTTACTACGGCTATGGGAGGTATGGCCGGAGTATGGGAGTATGGGATCGTCGCCATGGGTAGAGTAAGGCACGTCTAAACGGAGTCGTGGATGGTGGATATGGGAGTATGGAAGTTGGGAGTATGGGAGTAGGGAGTAATGGAGTTATGGGGAGAGTGGCCAGAAGTAAGGGCACGCTTAGAGGGAGGGAGGAGCATCGCGAGTATGGGAAAGTACGGAGTATGGGGAGTAGGTTGGGTCATATATGGTTAGTCACTGCGCGGTAGTATGGGGGAAGTTAATGCTAGAGCAGTTATGGGGAGGGTAACTGTGGAAAGGTCAGATGGAGTAATGGAGTATGGGAGTATGGCGACTGTGCTGAATCGAGGCAAGGTAAGGAGGAAGCTATGTGGGAGGTACATAGGCGAGTATGAGTAAGGCGCACGTCTATTGGGCGAGTAATCGAGAAATCGTATCGCGGAGTATGCGCGAGCTAAAGAGAAGGGTACTGGTGATGGCAAGTACCATACGGTACATATTGGCCTCCAGCGCACGTTATTGAGACGTTAATTCGCAGCGAGATGAGTAGCTAGCCACATGTAGCGAGTATGGAAGGTATGGGAGTGAAAACTTGGGCTGAGACATGGGGTATCTGGGAGTAACTCGAGACTTTTGGTATGTTATAATATAGGAGAGTATTGTGTGGATAGATAGCCAGAGAGAGTTAAGGAGAGAAATGGGCGGCAGAGCTGTTGTCGCGAAGACGCTCTATGATGGGAGTTAACATTGTGAGCTCGATGAGGAAGTCATAAGGGGCAGCTCAGGAGTCGCTCGGAAGTATAGGGGTGAGAGTTGATTTGCAAGAGTACTCGAGAGTAACAATTGGCGAGATGAGAAGTCAGTGGTACGCCTGGGATGGGAGTACGATCGTTGGGACTGTCGGGCAGCTAGTGGTCGGATGGGATCGGGGAAGTAAGGGGCAGTCAGATGGGAGTATGGCGAGGTCAGGGCTTGCGCACGTAGAGAGGTATATAGAGAGTATGGGAGAGTCGGGACGGTCAATGGAGTATGGGAGATGGGGTTGGATGGGAGTGCGCAGATGGGAGTGGAGATATGGGCCAAAGTCATTTGGTCGCGCAGTCACTGCTCGCGGACGTCATTGGAGAGGTCATGGGAGAGTGACGCGGACGCTCCTGGGAGTTCAGACCGAGTTAATGCGGGCAGTGAGGGGACCGCGGGAGTCCGCAGGCGCAAGGTAGGGGAAAGATGATCGGGGAGGGTAAACTGGGAGGGAGGAGGGAGTCGCCAGGGAGGCGGACGAGTGCGCGCGAGTATGGAGGGTCACAGCTGGGAGCAGTACACTCGGGAGGTCATGGGAGTCAAGATGGGAGTATTGCGCGGCGGAGTAAGCGGAGTAATGGGGAGTAATGGGAGTAATGCCGGAGTTCATGGCTGCGACGCTACCTGGCGCATAGTATGGGAGTTATGGGAGTATGGAGTCACTCAGGGGTACACGTATGGGAGTATAGGGGAGCTATGGCGGGAGTATGGGAGCTGACTGCCGCAGTATGCGCCCAGTATGGAGCTCAATGGAGGTACCGATATAATGAGGCAGTAATGCGGAGGTACTGGCGCGAGTCAGTCAGGGGAGTACTCGGGCGCTATGCGCGCGCACGTATGGGAGGCTGTCATGAGGCGCCAGTATGCAGCGAGGCAGTCCAATCCGGAGTATGGGAGTATGGGAGTATGGGAGTAACTGGGAGTATGGGAAGTAAATGGGAGTATGGGAGTATGGGAGTATGGGCGAACGAAGTATGGGAAAGTACGGTCGGGCGCACTGTCATGGGAGTATGGGAGTCATGCCGTGGCCAGTATGAGGAGTCATCGGGAGTAATGGAGTAATGGGAGTATGGGAGTATCGGGAGTTACATGGGACGTATGAGCGAGTATGGGAGTATGGGGAGTATGGGAGTAGATATGGAGTATGGGATAACTGGGGAGTATGGGATAATATCGGGCCGCGCCACTTCTAATGTAACCTCTTAACGTACCTCCTCATACCCCTTACTTCCCCATAACTGCCGCCGATACTCCCATACCTCACTTCCCAGGGAGTATGGGAGTATGGGAGTATGGGAGTATGGGAAGTATGGGAGTAAGGGGTATGGGGGTACGTTTAAGAGGTACATTTATAAGTGGGGCGTGTTGGCAGTGAGGGCGCGTCGTCGAGGTGGCTGCTGCGGCGCGCGTGCGCGCGGGGCGCGGCGTCGGGTTTTTGATGGCGTGCGCGGGCCGCGCGCGTGATACTGCGCATGGCGGGAGCGAGGCCGCGCGCCGGCACTGCGCGTGCTGCGCGTGCCGGGCGACGCACGCCCCCGCGCGCTCGTGGGGTCCGAACAAGACACCGCCCGGATCTGCCCAAGTACGTGGCCCAACCATCACAGGAAAACGTCCGTTAATCGTCATGACTCGGCGTTCGCGGTCGACTGAAGAGACAGATAGCAAACCCTTAGCACCCACACACTGAACGCTATGACTTACTCACCGACGAAAGAGACACCCCCTCGACCAGAGAAGCTAGCCCGGATTTGCGACTATTACAGCTCCCCCGATACGCAGAGGTTCACCACTGTCCTGTGGCATACAGACCACTAACGGCTCCGATAAGGTACATCAAGGGCCGCGATAGCTCACCAATACTCCCATTCACTAATAGCAATCATCAGGACCGGGTAACACTGCGATACTCAGTGTCGCTCCCGCGAGCCTCATTGACTATCCACCCTGTGAAGACCGATCCACGCATGGCAGCTCTACCCGTTCGGCGCCTGTAAACGCTCAAGAGCTGCTGTATTACAGTTAAAACCCTTTCGTCATACCCACCTCAAGCTTTCTCTTCCTCCCTAATCTACCTTCTCTCTCTCCCTTCTTAAGGTCCTCTCAAAAGGACCTCTTTGTCACGAAATATGCTGACAAGCTGGCCATTAACAATCAGATGGCGGGCGACACCGTGTACAATCGTAGCTCGAGCGGCGGGTGATAAGCGGTGAATCCTAGTGACATCTGGTGAACTTCGCGCGGGCATCCACACTGCCTCGCCCCGCGCCGGCTCTACCGCCCCTGCTGCGCCCGGCCG
>BOPP01000225.1:1727175-1791779 GCA_017312745.1 Gryllus bimaculatus | reverse complement strand
CCGCGCTGGTGGCGCGTCTGCTGCAGGCGGGCGTGGCCGACAAGTGGTTCCGCGACCACCTGCGCAACGTTACCGGCAAGCCGCCGCTGACCTCCGACCTCGACCCGGGCGAGGCAAGTGCGACACTGCTTCTCTCGGATTGATGGCTTGACACTCACCTTTGAGCGGGCTTGGGCGTAAGATACATTAGCCTGCAACGTCTGCGCCTTTCGTAGTGGTTCTCAAACTCATATATAAAAAAGTCTGAGTACCCCTGTCAGGTTTCCTTGGTACTGGCTGCACTCACGTTGATAGCGTCAAGGTGGAGGCAGTGAGTAGGTGGGTTGCCACCGATCTTTGGGCGGGATTGGGCAGGAGGCTCGTTAGCCAGCATCCTCTGTGCAGCAGGGCGGCTGGTCTAGTCCCATGTAGAATAGTCCAGACGGGGAACATGAACCCCCGTGTCAAGGTGCCTAGGTTTTGGCGGTACTCACGTCGTTAGCTTCAAGGCGGAGGCAGTGAGTAGGTGTCTTTCCTCCAAACTTCGCGGGATTGGGCATGAGGTTCGTTAGCCAGCATCTCTGTGCAGCAGGGCGGCTGGCCTAGTCCCATGTAGAAAAGTCCAGACGGGGAGCATGAACCCCCGTGTCAGGGTGCCTAGGTTTTGGCGGTACTCACGTCGTTAGTCTCAATGTGGAGGGAGTGAGTAGGTGGTTTTTCCACCGACCTTTGGGCGGGATTGGGTGTGGGGTTCATTATCCTGCATCCTCTGTGCAGCTTGCGGCGGATCTCAAACTCTCTTATAAAACGTCGCTGAACCTCGCTGTTTTGTTGCGTAGATTCCGAAGGTACTCACGTCATTAGCTCCGAGCTCTCAGGGATTCGACCTCTGGTCTTCCAGTTGGGCACTTGGCTTCGTCAAGCTAATGGTCCGCCACTGTACGCATAGAGGAGGAACATGACCCGGTGTATTGTGCGAAGCGCATAGTTTCAACTCCGGCATCGACCTGGAAAGCCAGTAGCCCAGAGCTGAGAGGACGGTCCGACCTAGTCAGTGAACGGGAAGGTTACCGGGAGGTTAAACTGCGTTAAGGCGGGATCCGGAAACCAGCCTGTCGGTGTACTTGTGCTTTTGCGGAGATGCGGATAGGGCCTAACTCCTAGGCGCCCACCCCGGGGAGAAACCCCCCTGGTAGAACGTGTATATGTAACTGCCGGGCTGCGTGTTGGGCAGGTGGGCATGGAGGAGCTGCGCGTGGCGGGGGGCGCGCTGCTGGTGGGCCTGGCGGCGGCCGGGGCGGTCTTCTTGGTGGAGGTGGCCATCCGCTGGCTGCGCGTCGCTGCTCCGCCCACGACCTCTCCCGTGGCCTCGCCGCGGCCCGCCACGCCGGCCGTCGGTGACAAGAAGACGGATTGACTCGTAATGGAAAGACTACTGCGCATCGTATCTGACGTCAGCCAAAGAGCTGTAGGCACCAGTTTGCGATACAATATTAGCGGGAATTTTTTGAAAGCAGACAGATACCAAAATTATCACCTTACCACGCGTCTTTGAAACATATATTATGGAGCAATTTTTTTTAAATATTGCATCTTTTGTTTCAATTACTCCTTCATCGTGTTATTTTCTGTTGAAAATTGCCACTTTATTTCACTTTCAAGATGTTTCTCAAGAGTTCTCGCTCTCCATGCAACATGGCGGTCAGCGTCTGGTTTGTGTTGTTTGTTGTAGTAGCATGATTCGTGACGTAAACTATTGTTGCGCAGAACGAGCAAAGGTCGGGGCGCCGGACTAACTCTCTTTCTCTCTCCATCATGGACTGACTGGAAGTGGAAAGCTAACCTTCCAGCCCTGCATGGTTGCGACAACGAATTTCCAACGGAAGCTCATATTTCAAGAAGAAAATTGTATTTTACTTTTTGCTTTCTGATAATTGAAAACACCTTTTTATTATGTAGACAAAAAACATTTATTTTTATATATTAATTGTTTAGTTTAAATAATAGTAAATAAATTGAATTTTTTGCTTACTATATAAATACATATATATTTATTATATATAATTACATAATCAATTACTTATACAAGTATTATGTGATAATATTCAGACTTGTGATCTTTGGCTGAGAATCAATCTTACCAACTCATATGTTCCTTTTAAATATTATTTTTGGACAAACTTACTTCAAAAATGTATCTAGCGAGGCAAATTTTGCACTGAAAAATTAGTAGCAAATATAAATTGCCATTATATTTACTTTAAAAGTAATAATTCATTCCCCGCTGGTTAATGTATTATTACTTTTAGTGAAGTAAAATGAGTTTATATGCACATTTTAGTACATTGTCTTTACTGTAATATCGTTACTTTTAATAATGAAGCGAAGTATTGAAATAGATGTCCTTTGAACACTGAATTAATTTATTAAATTACAAGTAATAATACAAATATTAACACAAAAAGTTCCATCAGGTTAAAGATTAGAATTCAGTAAATAAAAATGAGGAAAGTTGTTTTATTTCACAACTAAGTCTTGGCATACAACGTTTCAGTGATTTGTTATATCACTGTTCGCCATCTTCAGGTACATTGACATTTGACAATCAAAAGATACCTAATAATATAAATAATATTATTACTTTTAAATAATAACTTAGCCCCACGTTGAGCATTCCATCTGGTATGAATCCCCTTTGAACTGTGTATTATTTTAATAATTATCTGGTGTTTTTATTTGCTTTATTCCGTGGATCCATTTAACAAACTATTTTTTTAATATCCTCAATTTTTTTATTTTTTTTAATAAACAATAGCCCATATGTTATACCAGGATATCCAACACAGAGAATATATTTTATTGTTTGACAGAGCCGTTCATACGGAATCACGGCCACAAAACTTTACGTAAGGAATCCCTTTCTTTTATAGGTTTTTGAACTATAGGAATTCTAGCAACCTTTACGAAATCAAAACAGATTCGTTTTTCTACATTATATAAAATCATTTGGATTCTCATTACTTAGCTTACAAAAGCAATTCAATACAATACACTTCACAAAAACACAAAAATCGTTCCGCGACAGATTTTCTCCTTTACACTTCATTCACAATATTCGCTCTTCAATTTTCCCATTCATACATGTCCATGTTACCTTACTATTGTTAAGTTTATGTACACTTATATCTAATGACACGATTTGGTCTTCGTATTGTAAATAATATTTAGTTTTCACTTCCTTCTTCGTCCCTCCGCATACGTGTTCGATGGTTTTCAGCGTTCTCTACGACCCTCAGAAATGTTGTTCCACGTGTTGTCGTCGTCCTGTTCAGTAGAATTCATGTCCCTTAATTCTCGAAAATTTTGATATTCACCATTCGAAAATTATTTCCTCCACTACAGTTATACGCGGTCACATCTCTGTACGTCTTGCTTTTATCACATGCGTCTGCTCATAACCGAACTTTTTTGACTATTTTGACTAGACACCGCCCGCGCCAACAGTTCGAGCTATTCTGTTCCGGTAGTTCGTAATACACGCCACTCACTTGTTTTCTTGATGCGCAGTATTGTTTCAAAACTCGTTCCTTCTTTGTAACGTTTGCGTCTATCCACTTCTTGTTTAATGTGCATGATTCTCCTGGTTCCAATCACCTATCTTCATCTCACACTCTTTACCCAGTGATATCTGGTCTCCCTGTAATTTACTAATTTTAATTATATTCATGGAAATTTCTCACGTGCCCATAATAGATTTACTGAAAAAAGTTCACACTATTTCCCCTGTCTATTTACCATTACCACTACCATTAACTTTCCGTTATTTACATACTTAATTTAATGAATGTTGACCTTCATTGTCCGTCGTTGAAACCTATTTCGATAACACTTCTTTTTATGGTATGTACAGAGTACAGTTTCCATTCCAGTTAACTCTACATATGAATGGGTGGAAACTACAACGGTGCAAGTGAAATTCTATAATTTAAAAGAAATATATTTATTTAAGTCAATATTACTGTAAAGTCGTGGGGCTTTGTTTCATCATTAAAACCAGGGCATTTCCATTGTTCATTAAAAGAACGAAAATACGTAGCCAGTAAAATATAGCCCGAAATAAATACGTTTTTTCTCAGAATGTTTAAAATGTCAATTATACCGTTCTGGTTTTCACGCATTCATATGTTTGTTGACATTACCTACATTAAAATTAAATTACTACTAGCATTGCAGATGTGGAATCCGAATTTCCTCAAATTATTTTAGAAATTTGTGGAAAGGGTACAGCTAGCGATATATCTGTGTCTATTGTTGAAGTGAAGGAAAGTGGAATGAACAGTTATGTACTTGCCAAAAATGTAGTTATTTAGTAGTATCTGGATTTTAATAACTTAAAGATCTGCAGTCACGATGTTCGAAGTCGTTCGAATTGAGCGGGGAACGAGTAGGAACGCCATGACGTTTCTGAACCACCAGGTGAACGAAATCGTTTGCGAACGGGTCCCGCGTCTCCTCTTTGAGTAGTTCCGGCAGCAGAACGTTTTGTGACGACGTGGTGTTCGGATCTCAGTGTGCTTTTAAGAAGTGGTTCGCCCGAACCCGTGCAAGGCGATTCCTAGTGTTTTCAAAGCAATAATATGGTAAAGGAAATAATCTCCACAAAAGATTTAAACATTTTTATTAATTATTATCCAGAGTTAACTTTCCGGAAAACACTTTTCCTATCTCCGGTGGATATTGCCCAAGCAACGTGGATCACCCATGAATGTTTTCTTTGTTCATTTTTTTGACCATGTTGTGAACATTAATGGGTGATCCACGTTGCTTGGGCAAGACCCACTGATGATAGAAAACGTGTTTTCCCGAAAATTAAATCTGGATAAAAATTAATAAAAATTATTAAACCTTTTGTGGAGATTATTTCCTTTACCATATTATGGATTACCACACGATATCTGCTACCACCACGGAATTTATTTTTTTCTAAGGAAGCCACGAGGCTCTGCTTTGTACGGCAGAACTCTGAAGCATCTTAGCATTTCGCATTCTCACAAATCTCGAAAAGTTTCATTGATAGTTTGGTTCTACTGAAGTGCAACCCCATTGTGTGGAAGTGCGACTCTTTTTGAGCCGGAGACCGCGGCCACAGTTTTGTACAGCAGCTGCGAGGCTTTCACGTTTTTTTATGGAATCCAGCGATTCACCTACCGCCCATGTGCTAACTTCATCATTACGGTAAGATTACCCTTTCTGATAAACAGAAACGGTATGATTCAAATAGAAATTTGACTTTGGTTTGTATCCTGTTTTTTCAGCAATAGTAAAGGAGTTTTTTGTACTTATGACATTCATATCAGTTGGACATCAATGTATAATCTGTAAATTTGTAGTGATTAGAACATCAAATATTTGTTACTTGGTGTTACGTTTATAATTTACAAGGGATGAGCAATTCTATGTAGTTTTTTGGTGGTAATGTAAATTATTGGTGTACATGTTGTTGGGATTTATAATTTTCATGTTAACACCATCAAATATTTTGTTGTTGCATTAGAATGGTAGAAATAAGTAGAATAAATGCTAATGTTTGTTGGCGCAAGGTCTCTCTGTCATTGAATCAACTTAATACCGCTACACTACAAAACCTGCGCTTGAGCAACTATTTAATCTGCGACGGGTATAACCCTTTTAATTCTATTATTAGACGAGAGGTCCTTAGATCATCGTCACATAATTAAACAATGTATTATATCGCAAAACTTTTATAAATATGACCATAAGAAGTGGATGACATTGTATGGGTAGAAGTGCAATGTGTACACGTTTTCTTGAGTTTTCAAATTCCAGGCTGAGTTATTATCCCGTACCAGCTGAAGTACTATACTGCTTAGCATTGGTATTTATTCACAATTGTCTATTAGCCAGGTAAAGTAATCAAGAAATCAAGAAAGAGTGTATGACGTCTCCCAACCTGTCTGCTCTCACACCAGTGCCGCCCTACCACTACCTCCTTTGCTATGATCATTGATGCTATAGACAGCAAGAAATACTACAGATGAATTGTTGCATATTCCCGGCTACGTCTCAGAAACATTTCTGATATTCCATCCGCCAAAACATAATTGCAGTGTTCAAAAGAATTACAAAACATTTAATAAGGAATTTTAAAGACATTCAAAAACGTCATTTTATTGCCTTTGGTAGATAAATTAATTATTTTCGAGCTATTAGCGAAAAAATTCATAGACCATACACTTAAATTTCACTGTAAGAAGAAGAAGAAGAAGAGGAGATGGGGTAGTTTCACTATGCCTCATGTAGAGAGTAACCATTCTATGGTTTTAATGTTAATCTACAGTTTCTTTGAAATTGAAATAAAACTATAAATGCATAGTTGTTATAAATGCATAGCAATGTAGAGGTTGTTCTTTGTGTGTTAGAAAATTATACCTAATTTGAAAAAATATAGCTTAAGTTATGTCTGCCAAAATACTTTCAAGTTTCACCGAAAACTTCATAAAAATCGGTTTAGTACGGATTTTTAGTTTCGGATTTACCCTCGGACAAAATCATAAAAACAATTGAATTGATTTTTGCATAAACGGAATAAGCAAATGATTGATATATTAGTGTTTCTGGGAGACCATTTCCTAAAGTCATTAGTCCAGTAAGTGGAGTGCATGTTTTATCGCGGAAGGTGGCTTCACTCGCTAGATGAGATCGGACGTCGATCTACACGTCTGGTAGCGAGGCTTTCCCCAATGAGGTATTTTCCACCAGCTCTCGACTGGTCTCTCTCTGTGTGTGGTAATGTATTGCATGTACGCGCGCGCGCGCGCGCGCGCGTGTGTGTGTGTGTGTGTGTGTGTGTGTGAACAAGTGGTGAAAATCGGCCAAGAACGGGGAAGGAAAGATCGCGTGCGGTCGGTGGACCATTTGGTTGGGTAGTGCTCCGGCATTTGACTGGTGTTGATCGGCTCACGGTAAACACGGGTTCGCGGTAAACTACCGATAAGAACAGCTGGCCGCTAGAATTCTTTAGGCAGCGGCTGAACTCGGCCCAGCTCTGTAGCTAGAGTCGAACTCTTGGGAGCGCCAAATTGGGAGTGAAACCCTAGCAGATCCCGGCCAGAGTCATTGCAGTGACATCAATGAGCCATCTACGCCGGTAAACAAACAAATGGATGATAAAAAAGGCAGTTATTTTGAAATCACAGACCTGAGTTACAAGTGCAAGGCGCTCTCGTGTGTGGGTGGCTGGCTGGGGCGGGGGCGGGGGCCGAGCGCGCGCCGCAACTGCGTCGCGCCGCGGCCAACGCAGGCGCGTCTCGGCGCGGCGCGCCCACGGGCGCGTGTCCAGGCAGGAGCGCAGGCAAGGCGCGGCAGCCGCCCGGCGCTCCAGCGGCTCATCAAGCCAGCAGCACGCATGCAGGCGGGTCCTCGCTCAGCAGCTTCTGTGCTGGCGCAGCTTCCAGCTCCCACTGGCACCACTGCACAAACAGCCAGCGCGCCCACCAGCTCTTGCTTGCGATCGACTGCGTTCCTAACGCGCCCCTCCAAGCTCGCCAACGGGCACACCCCTGCACAGCACAGCCAAGGCGCCACCAGCCTTGCGTTGCGATGACGCGCGCTCCAGCTCCTACTGGACACTGCAACACAGCAGCCAGGCGCCCACTCAGCCTTGCGTTGCAATCCGATTTGGTTCTAAGCGCCTCTCAGCTCAACTTGGCACCACTTAATTTCACTAGAAAACTTATACAGGGCAAGGAGACGGCACGAATATGCACCTACGAACAGTCTGCGCATCGAACTGCTCTCTTAAAACTAGCGTACCTTTTTCTACATTTTTACCTCTCCTAGTTCCAGCTCCAGCAACCGAAAATCCGGCGGTAGTTCGGCACATACAGCCAGCGCCACCAGCTTTGTTGTGGTTGGTCGAGTTCACTGGTGACCTGGTGGTCTAAGGAAAGTACGGAGCAGAGCTCAGTTGGTCCAGACTGCAACTCTACGCCATGCAGTTGGCGCATAACGTATTGTGATTTTTTTTGCGATCTTAGGATTCTTGGTCTTTTTATGTCTGTTATGCGAGCTCCTAGCTGGGCCGTGTTGTACCAGCTTAGGATGGCCGCACCTCGACAGCCTAAAATTTGGCGCGCGCTTCCATTTAGAAACTTATTCAATTTCCAGCTGTATGCAATACGACTGGTTTAGGTAGCGCGCCTCTCTCCAGTCCACTGGCACCACTGACCATACAGCACCGGAGCCAGCCTACCGTTTGCGATTGACTGGTTCTACGGCTCTCCAGTTCCCTGGCACATGGCGGATTTTACCATGTCCGATGGGGCGGCACAGCTGCGTTGCGATCGGTGGTTGTCGTTGGACGCGAGCTCCAGTCTCTGTACCAGCGCAGGGACTGCCACGGCAGCGGCCGCGCGGGAGACCGACCCCAGTGACAGCCCGTTGGTTTTTGAGTGCGATCGGGACTGGTTTAACGCGAGCCTCCAGCTGCCTTGCACCACAAGGCTGAGCACACGCAGCCAGGCCGCCCCACGCAGGCCTGCGTTGCATCGACCTGGTCTAACGGCGCCTCTTCAGCGTCGCTCGACGACCTGCCAGGCGATGCGGTGCAACTACGCCGAGGGACAGGCATGGGCGTTCGCCGCATTCTCTGGGTGTTGTACTTGCCGCCTGCTCCGTCCGTTCGCCACTGGCACGCCGGATCGCACGCGATCGACCTGCAGCGTCCACAAGCCTGAGCGTTGCCGATGACTGGTTTAGACGCGAGCGCTCCAGCTCCCTCTGGCACAACTAATGCACAACAGCCAGGCGCCCACCGCCTTGCGTTGCAATGATGGTTCTAACGCGCCTCTCCAGCTCCCACTGGCTCCATGCAACACAGCCAGGCGCCACCAGCCTTGCGTTGCGATCGACTGGTTTCTAACGCGCCCTCAGCTTCCCATGGACCATGCACAGACAGCCAGGGCCCACCAGCCTTGCGTTGCGATCGCTGGTTCTAAACGCGCCTCTCCAGCTCCACTGGCACATGCATACACAGCCAGGCGCCACCAGCCTAGCGTTGCGATCGACTGGTTCTAAACGCGAGCCTCCAGCTCCCTCTGCACACTGCACACACAGCCAGGCGCCCACCAGCCTTGCGTTGCGATCGGCTCTACCGTGTGCCTCCAGCTCGCACAAGCACCATTGCACACACGGTCAGGTACCCACCAGCATTGCGTTGCGATTGGTTCTAACGCGCGCCACGAAAATTGTTTCGCAACGAGCCGAATCAAGGCCTCCTATTGTAAATTGCATTGAGGTGCGTAGAAAGCAGATCACTGGTAAACAAGTGAACAGGATTACACTTCCAACACCTGTTGTGATTGTAGTGAGTACGCAATTTGCGTTTTCAAGCTACAGTTCGAACTACCTACATGATCCTCTTGCCAGCACTTTCATCAGCCTCTGATGTCGCTGCGGATAGCCTTTCCTGGCGCATTGAATTACAAGTTATAATATTCTTTTTACGAAAACTTTTATTCAGCCATCAGCCCGTTACTCTTTACGTCCCGATTCGCATACATTCGACCATATACTAGTCACCCACACACTTGCGGGCTTCTCTGATCTGAGGTCAGCAGAATGCGAGGCTCTCGACAACTCATACATGAGAAACAAGTATTCACACAGCTTAAGTGTGAGGGGTCTGAAGGAAACATTCGAAACCGAACATGGTATTAAGTTGCAGACGACTCTGAGTGAAAAATTGATTTGATGATATATTTAGAATCTAACTTCACCCCTAAGAGCGTTCTCCATTCGTTGCACTGAAACCCAACCTAGTGTAGGGCAACGTCAACGGAAGTGAATCAGTGCATGTACGCTGTGCAGTGAGATAATAGGTAGCTGTTCTTGGTCTATCTCGCACTGATAGAACTCGAAAAATAAGAATTTTTCATTATGATTGTTGTCCTAAATTTTATACTAATTATTATTTTTAACATAACTTGAATGATTTCTTTTGGTAATTCGTACTCCTTATTTAATAAATTATTAACGTGTGATTCCTTTTTTTTAACCAGCAAAAACTTCAAACGAGTATCTGTCGAAATTTCATTTTTTCGAGATTTGTCAGTGATCGATTTAGGACACTAGATTTTAAACCGAAAGGCTTCTGCAGAGTTGTATGGTTATTGACAACCATAAATATATTAACATCGGCTTTTCCGCTGGCGTGTGTAAGCGCGTGCGAAACATATCTCTAGCAATATATAGTGTATGACTGGTTTTGTAAGGGCATTAGTCGCTATTTTTATTTTTACTTTATCAGCGTTTCGCAATTGAGACATACCTACACTTTGTTTACTAAATAGCCGCGGATTTGTTAACATGAAATTATTCACGGTTGAATTTTAGGAAAACAATCTGATTTTTTAAGCTTTGTGTAAGTCACAAAAACTATTTTAAGACATTTCTTGTAAAACCTGATATACTCCTTCGTTTGAAGTGTCCCTGCGTGACAGAAGATAAATTGCCTTCACAATTTCACCACGAATCCAAATCAACATTCGTAACTTGTGTACCTAACCTCAAAATGGCCCGGTGCAATGGACGGCACAGACGAGCTCCTCAGTGCAGGTTAGGGCGCCCCGAGTGCGCCCTGGTTTCGTGTCAGTGTGCGAATGGAACATGCGCTTCTTTGCACTGGTGCGCCCTAGCGGTCGAATGGAATCCCGTAATCAAATGGAACCCCGTAATCAAATGAACCCGTCAATCAAATGGAACCCCGTCATCAAATGGAACCCCGCCATCAGGCCCTCTTCAATGAAGTATCAAAATGAAACCCCTCATCAAATGGAACCCCGTCATCAAATGGAACCCCGTCATCAAATGAACCCGTCATCAAATGGAACCCCGTCAATCAAATGGAACCTCCGTCAATCAAATGGAACCCCGTCATCAAATGGAACCCGTCATCAAAGGAACCCCGTCATTCAAATGGAACCCGCATCAAATGGAACCCCGTCAAATCAAATGGAACCCGAAATCAAATATGGAACCGAATCAAAGGAACCGAAATCAAATGGAACCCGAATCTAAAGCCCGAAATCAAATGGAACCCGAAATCAAATGGAACCCGAAATCCAAATGGAACCCCGAAATCAAAATGGGAAACCCGAAATCAAATGGAACCCCGAAATCAAATGGAACCCCGAAATCAAACGGAACCCCGAAATCAAACGGAACCCCGAAATCAAACGGAACTCCGAACAACGAATTTCAGAGTGTGCACTATGCAGAATGCAGTGTGCGCACTATGCGCGCACCAGTGCGGCTAATGGAAAATGTCATTGCGAGTAATCTTACTCAAATCACAGAGCTAATGCGTGACGTTGGTCTTCTGATAAAAAGAGAGCTGATATGCGCATGGCATGGGTATCAGGTGTCAGACGTTCTGTTTACATATCGTTCATTGCCCTTTTCTCGATACCTTCGCTGTCGTAAAGGCGGACGCGTTTGAAAATGGCATTGCGTTACGAGCGAAGTGAACTGAGAGATTTCCCTTTCCTTGTGTTGGGAACGCGCGGTGAATGAAGTGGTCTCTCAGTAAAGTGCGCGAGACGTTGAGAATAGTTATTTTATATTTCATGTTCCATTAAGTTTCTTTTTTTGATTTAAGCTGAACACAGCAATTAGAACCGATACAGAATGAAAGAATTAAATGCGAGATTTGTTACATGACGAAAAACGGAGAAACCACATCGCGATGTGTAAAATTAATCTAGTTATACTTGAAAACATACTGTTATTTGTAATCATTGTAACAAAAAATATTTAAACAGTTTTGAGAACGCAAAAAAGCTATTAACTTAACTCACTACATCCCACTTTCAATGCATTTTTATTTTCATTGTATTAGTTAGTTTTAAAAGAATAAAATATTGTATGGAAATATTAAAATAATAAAAATGTACACTAAAAATAAACTTTGTACACTTTGTACACTAAAAATAAAACGTGTGAAACTACGTCAATGTGGGTGAGTGCAGAGTTCACTGTTGACCAATGACGTCTCTCTGGGAAGACTTGACCTTGAAGGTGGGTTGAATAACTTTCCGCAAATTATGGAGTAATCCTTATTTGTAACGAATAAGAGCCCAATTCGGCAACTATTATATTGTTTTCAAGGAGAATAGAAGCTTAGTTTAGGTAGTGTTTTTAATATAGGCCCTCATTCTAGTTCCAAAACCTAATCGGCTGCTAAAAAATGTATCCCAGGACAGCGGTGCAAATCTAGACATTTAGGTTCCCCAGACGACGTCAAATTAGATTACGCCACGTCACCTGCTCAGAAAAATTACTACAATAGCAGTTTCAAAAACTTTTCATCTTTCTCAAAATGTAACTCAAAATTGCGAATCTAATATCTTGAACACAATTTGTATAAATTGTTTTAAAGATACAATATCAAATAAGTTACCATTATATAAAATATTCTTACACTGAGCTTCAAAACTTAAAATGTAAAAGGAGTTTGAAAAAAATTCTATGAATTTCATAATTCCAAGTACTTTAATGAAAATAGTACTACTACAATTTCTACTACTAATTATTATGGTGAAAAATAATGCATTAAATGCGAGTTCTTGATCTCTATTCATTTGCACGATAACTTCAATGAAGTCGCCACAAGTTGTGATTGACAAAAGCTCAAAATGTTCAAATTTGTTTCTACGCACCTTGCTCTGGATGAAGTGTTGGGAGAGGACGAGAAGGACCTTCCTGCTCTGGTCGATGGCGTCGGCGATGTTGGCGACGATGTGGGAGCCCAGCGGGAAGTCCCGGTCGAAGAGGCAAACGGAGAAGCTGCCCGGACGCTGCTCCAGGAGAGGCACCAGCCGCCGCAGCACCCACTTCCGGTTCTTGGCGCTGTCGTCCAAAACGTCACCGTACTATCAGGCTTTCTCTTTGTAATACGCTACGTTCCAACTTTCAAGGCCACAAGGGCCACAACTGAAACCTTTTCGGTTGCGTGCCATATCTTTATTAATATGGCAAACCACTTCTAACCCTTGTTAATCTCAGCAGTTTGCCCGACTGCTCAGAATGCGTGGGCAGGGAACCATGCCTGATATCAAGCCGTAGTGTGCATAATGCAATGAAACACTTTGAGACGACTTTGTTTTTGAAATTTTGAATGAACTAGAAAAAATCCTTAAAATAGTCAACCAATTTTTACATTAAGGGTTGTTGGCTCAGGCAGGGCGCGTGCGCTAAATGCCCACTGTTCTCGCCCGACACGGTTGCAAAGGATGTAACATTTGACTAAGATCCTTAAACGGGCCACAGGAAATGGCACCGCTGGCCGCCAGTTGGACAACCCTGAACTATAACGAGAAGCGGGACTAGGATTTTTATGAAATAATTACACATTTCATTAGTTACGATCAAAGGTTTTATGAACAAGTTTTCTTGAAATACTTGTACTTATTTGAAACCTATTTGATTACCCTATATTATATTGATATTCCCATGTATAGAAGGTTAAGGTGGATCAGGGAATCAACTGGTGTAACTGAAGTGCATCTGTCCGGGAAATCATAGGATTTTCTACGGTCGGACGACAAAGATATATGTATATGTAGGTCGAATTCAGCCGCTGTCTGGAGGAGAATTTTAGCCGACGGCTGCTCAGATTGGTAGTTGTTCATGGTTTCTACAGTCAATACTAGACGAATGCCGGAGCAGTACCTAAACAAATGGGTCACGATCTGCGCGCGATTTTTCCTCTCTCTTCATTGTCTTATTGTTATCCCTTAGAGACGAAGAGAAGATCGCGCGCAGTCCGTGGCCCGTTTGTTAAGATACTGCTCCGGCATTCGCCTGAAGTTGATGAGAGAAACAACGGAAAACTACCGAATAGAGCAGCCGGATACTAGAATTCTCGTCCAGTCACCGCAGAGGCAGAATTCGACTTCGCTTTGTACGAGTAGCTAGTGTCAAACCCCTGCCACCGTCGAATCCCAGGACCTCCCGGTTAGAGGCACTGCTGTTGGTGATACCGACCTGTAGCAGATGAAGGCGTCGTACCGTGCCTCTCGGCGAAGGGCCTCCCCCTTGGCGGAGGGCGAGCGCACCTTGGCCAGGTGCAGCAGGTACGCGACTTCGGTGCGGAAGTAGAGCAGCAGGCCGGCGGCGGCGCAGACGAGCGCGAAGGCGCCGGCGAGCGCCAGCCCCAGGCCGAGCCATAGCGCGGGGCGCGGCGTGTCGCACAGCGCGTCGAAGTCGACGCTCAGCACCGGGCGGCCCGCCCACGCGGCCGGCGTGCGGCACCGCACGCCGCCCGGCCCGCCCGCCGCCACCGCCTGCGCGCGCGCCGAGCGCAGCCAGCCCTGCAGCGCCGACGACGCACACGCGCCGCAGTCCACGGCGTTGCCGCCCAGCTGCGCCCACGCGAGCGCGTCCAGCGAGCGCAGCATGGCGGCCGAGAAGACGGCGATGCTGTTGGACGACAGGTTCACGCGGGAGACCCAGGCGCGCGGGGCGGCCGGCGGCGACGGCGCCAACTTCGACGGCGCCAACTTCGACCAACGACTCCTCACAGGAAACGCTTTTGTACAATTCTCCTCCGCGAGGAATACCTTGGGGTCGTCCCATTGTGATAAATTAGTAGACGAGAAATCCAAAAAGTCTATACTTCTCACCTGACATCCTAAATTAATTAATTTTGAAATATTGTTAGCAGATAAATTTAATTTCAAAAAATCATTAGGTGGCAATTGAGGCCACTCAGTTAATCTATTAGAGGTGAGATCAAGCGTATGGAGACGATACAGGCCAACGAAAATCTCGGGAGGCAAAATATTTATAAAATTTTGGTTTAGAAATATGGCTCTTATATTTGGAATCCCCGCAAATGCATCGGGATCAAGGAACGATATCAGGTTTTGTTTCAGACTTAAATATTTCAACGCGGGAAGATTTGGTGTTGCTGCAGAGAATGTTTTCATTTGACATCTATTCAAATCCAAAATGCTCAATTTTTGCAGTTTTGGGATGTTTCCTGGCCAGTGTTCTATGCGTGTGCCTGCTAGGTTTAATGTCCACAAATTTGTGAAAGCTGAGAGTATGTTTGGATCGAAGGTGAAATTTTGTACTATCGATTCAAGCGAAAATAACCGTAATTTCTTCAGAACTGTAATTTCCGACGGTATTTTACGGAAAACGCTATGTTTTATAACCAGTGACTTTATTTTCTCAGATTTATCAAAATAACCTGAAACAAAAGAAGATTATATAATATATTAATTATATATCAGAGGATTCGCTTAATTTGAATAATAACCTCAAGAGAATTTCAGAGGATTGAAAAATCCATTATATTGCAAGGCAACAGAGCTGGAAACGTTCGACAAGAAGTAGATAACTACTAATGGGTATGTGGAAATACCAGCCTCATATACAAAGGAATTGTAAGACAAATCAAGGTATGGGTAATGAGCAGGTTAGACAAGACTGTTTTGGGATTGGATTCATTTCACATGTTCGGGGGCACGGTGCCAGACCAAATAAATGTCTTATCAGAGGAAGTCCTTTTTCATTGAATTAATGAGTGAAAAAACAAATACACAGAGATCTTTCCTCCACAGCTGACTCGAGCGGCGAGAAGGCGCTCGTACAGCTGAAACTGTACGTACATTTAAAATTCTGAAAGGCTGGGGCAGTGCCGTTGGCATTCAAGGAGTAAGAAAATTAACATTTAAAAAAGATGTTGGTTGAAGAAACAGTCAAGCAGGTGATCTTCAGTGAATGGTCAGTCATGCATTTTTCAAAAAGCAAATAAAGTGCCTAGGACACGTGATTGACAATGAAGGAGAAGTAACACATTAGACAATGTCCAGCTGATAATCAAGTTACCAACACCAGTTAATGTCAAGCAACTGCAATCGCTTCTGAGTAACGCGAACTACTACGTTAAGTTTATTAAGCGGTTCGCATCATTATCAGCGCTCGTCAATGCACTCAAGAAGAAACTGAAGAAAATAGATGGGCGGGCTCTTACTTGTCGTATCAGACTTCAGCTAATGAGCTTCAGGCACCGGAATGCGTCACTATATTAGCGGAACTTTTAAATGTCAAAATTAT
Organism: Gryllus bimaculatus; assembly: GCA_017312745.1. NCBI lineage: Eukaryota > Metazoa > Arthropoda > Insecta > Orthoptera > Gryllidae > Gryllus > Gryllus bimaculatus. The sequence goes on along the minus strand of BOPP01000225.1, from coordinate 1,775,657 downwards.
CACCTTGTTAAGTCATTGAAACGTGTATGTATGCCTATAAAGCACTTTTTTAAACATTGCATATTTTATTTCAATTTGTTTATTTATTTTTCAGCTCCTAGATTGTGGCGTAAAAAAACAAAAATAACAATAATTGCTTAAAAAATGAATTAGCTACTTGCGTTCTCTTACATAGCGCATAGTTGTGTGATGTAGTTCACAAATAGTTCGCAAACTGTTTTTAGTAGGACTATTTCGAATTATAACAGTATAAAACTGCAGGACATTTAACAGCAACTAAGAAAAATCTATCGGGACAGTGGGACACGTCAATATTCAAGTCATGCCCCGCTTTTACTTTTTTGCTACGGCGTAGAGAGAAAGTTATATATTGCTGCGAATATTCAGCAGAAAAACTTAGTGCAGGACCCTGGAAACTAAAAAGTGAATAAATCCAGTTGCTAAATTCCGAAAACAAATCATCCAAACACGTGGTTTAGTTAGTCCATGTTTTGTGAGTCCTTACTACCAAAAAATCGAATGGCGACAAAACATGTCAGTCTTTCCGTGTGTGAACAACGCAGGCGGCATAACCGTTCAGCAGATTTTATCCAAAATGAATATTCCCCGGACGATCAAGCTAATGTGACGGCTCCTATATTTTAATTTTGGGGGGTACTTTACATGAAGTCATAATTAAATTTCGTTGTTGAATAGTGTGACGGATGTCTAATACAATGGTGTAGGTTTGAAGTTTGTAAAAAAACTGATTTTTCGAAACTTGCAAAACTTCAAACGTTTTTCGGCGTCTTCCTACAACCATATAGGATAGGTATTTTTTCCATTAATAAAATATGTTTCCCAAAGATAAATTTTGAAATAGGGTCATGTAAAATTTTTCGAAAATTTGAGAACTTTTCACGTAAAAATGCGGGCGAGAAAGTACGAGCTGTTTTAGCACCACTAGTATCAGAACCAATGGCAAATGATAATCGTGTCTTCGTCTATTATGAGAAAGTGCAGCAGCGGGAAGCACTCACCCGGAGGAAACCCGCGCATGGGGCTGTTCCTGATGACGACGTTCTCGAGCAGCGGCAGGCGGCTGAGGCTGGGCAGCGGCCCCAGCGCGTCGGCGCCGAAGACCCCGTCCAGCACCACACAGGCGACGGACGCGCCCGCCAGCCCGGGCAGCGCCGCCGGCCAGTGAGCGGGCGGGCCGCGGCCCGACGCCGCCTCCAGGCAGTACAGCCAGCCCACGTCGAAGCGGAACAGCGGCGACGAGAAGTTCCAGAACGGCGGCTCGTCCGGTGCGAACTGGAACTGCGGCAGCGCCAGCAGCGCCGGCAGCACCTTCACTTCGAACGCGCAGCTGCGCGGCCTGGTCGACAGCAACGCTTCCAGTCAGTGATCATCGATTGCCCTCCGGGCAACATTATGGCTGTGATTAAATTTGTTCAAGAATTGAACGGGAGTCAATCGCGACCGGGATTCAATCGCGACCGGGATTCAATCGCGACCGGGATTCAATCGCGACCGGGATTCGAACCCGACCGGGATTCGAACCCGTGTCTCCTGGTTTACATCCAGTTGCTCTAATCACCACCGAGTCGACTAGTTCTTTGAACAGGTTCTTAGACCTGATGTTTGCCCGCTGCGATATAGACACCAGTATTTTCTTTAAGGTAAATTATGCGCAGCGATAGTTCCCGTATATAAGCACGGGAGTTAAGTCAGCGCTTCGTTGAGCGAACGAGGACCGAATCTTCGGCAAACAATAAAATTACACACTGCTTAATTGGCACCATATTGTCACCTTTTTGGAAGCTTTTTCCCCTCAGGAATATATTCCGCCCAAGTTTTTTTATGAAATTATCGATGTATTTAACATCGATATTGTGTGATCGATGTTTTACGTGCTTGTTATTTTCAGTGAAAAAAAGCATTAAAAAATTCTATAATAACTATCAGATATCCATAAATTGAATATTTTTCAGACCAAAGTGACGGCATGAAAGATAATTATACAAAATCAATATATTTCTGTATTTTTTTTTAAAGAAAGCATTAAAGTGCTTATGATGTCATGTTTCTAACTTCATTGAGCTCAGTCAATTCAAAACATTTAAAGAAAAATTGTGGAACCGTTTTCAGGAATACGGCGTTTGAGCGTTTCTGAAAAATCGGAACATTGAGTTCTTTTCTCAGAAAACTTCAAGAGTTTTCAAAAAAATGTATAAGACATCTTTAAAACATATGTACTTATAAATTCAATCATGTATACAAATCGCCGGTTATGTAAATATTAACGACGCGACGCGTTAGGTAAATAAAACATTGTATTTTCTTAACAAACAAAAGAATAGAGAAATAGGCGTTTATGTCATTTTACTCGTATACACTACATTTAGCACTATACCTTCGAAATGTTTAAAGTAAAAATTTGTTACCGTATTTGAGAAATCCTTATTTTTTGATATTTTTCAATATTGCATATATTTCATACATTATTGCTCGAAAACTGCTACAATTTTCTAAAAAAATGTACATGACCTTAAAAAAAGAACTAATTATGGATAAGAAATGTCATTTGAAGGAAAGAAACCCCCAGTCTACAATTTTATAGTTGTAGCAAAACTTTGCAAAAGTTTGCAATTTTCTAAAATTCAGAGTTGACAGTGAAAATCGGACTAATGCCATCTTTTATGTGTATTTTACTGTATTCTGACAAGAAATTTAAAGAAAGTATTTGAAGCCATTTTTGAGAAAATTTTTAAAATATCCTAGGAACTTCATGCAAAGTACCCCCGAAAATTATTGAATGTCTTTCAAAATTGCAGTGCTTTGAGTGATGTCAGATTGACAAGTTTGTTTGTTTTTCACTTTGGAAAGAATTGTACGAATATTTTAGGCGCTAGTATTTCTCGCGTACTTACGGACGTTTTGAAAAAAAATGTTTTCTGTATCAGGGGATCCCAAAATAAGTATTTTCGCTGAAACCTCGAAATTTATAGTACTACGTGTATTACTCCGTATATAAGTACGTATAAAAAAAGTAAAAGATCATGGTAGACTCAATTTAAAGTTTGAAACGAAATTAGTTGCACAAATTGCAAGAGGTACGTTAAACACTTTTAAGAATTTATAATTCTTGCAAAAACCTACAACATGTGCACAATAGTGAAACTATTAAATAGAATTCACTGTTTATTTTAAATAATAGAAAATTTCTCACCTTATAGTTCCACACCTCTTCAGATTTACAGTTCCAATTATCTTAGAAGGTGACAAATTCATTATGAAATGGCTTCCTGCGTCAGCAGATTTTCCTTTCCAAACATTTATTCCAATACAATTTTCTTTTTCTTCATATGGTTCGTCCGCCCCGTAGTTACCCAGTTTAACCATTAGCATTATTTCTATCATCCACTTCACATGTCTCTGAGACTGATAAACTTTCGTGCAATTGTATATGTAACTTTCAGAACTTGTATCCACACAGTTCATTGGCATAGGAACAAGATGAGATCTTAAAGTTTCTGCACAGGTGAGGTTTGGTCGATTGATGCTTGTGCACGAGTTTGTGATAAGCGTCAGAAAAATTACGAAGCTGATGATAGTAAAACCAAACTTCATTGTTCCCATTTGCATTGCACAGAGAGACTAAGACAATCAATTTTACCCATAAGTACACAAAATCATTAAGATGGCTTGAGAATTCACGAGATTGTTGCGTCAGACCTGTAGCAGAAGAACAAAATTCATATTAAATTTTCAAATGAAATGTTTATCGAGATTTTTACGTTAATACAATATCAACTGTACTTACTTTGAACACACTCGTGACCACACGACATTATAGAACTATTTAACAAATGCCACCATTGCTTCTTGATTGCCAGATGTAGAATAAGAAATATCTTACATTACATGGGATGATTTTACAATAATTATTCAGAGAAATTGCATTGTTTTCTTTAGTACTCGAAATACTAATTTTATAAACTGGAAGCACACTTAATTACTTCGATACTTTTAATATATTACCACAGAGTATGTCTTGAGTACGAAAAACTATTTACGGATTATTATACGTACTTTCCAATCACGTTTTGGGCACACGTTTAGCAGTGGCACAGAAAGACGAGATTTCTTCGTTCTTGATACTGAAAGAGATATGCAAACTTTTCCTAACTACTTCTTGCAACAGAATTATCAAACATCCTGTCTTGGCATCCTGTGAATAATCTTTCTTTTCCGTTTCGCTCTCGACAGAGCGAGGAAGATATATGATTGCCATTCTTAGAAAGTTAAAATTATCGAAAGTAAAGGAAATTTTTGGATGTCTTTAATTAGGAGTGAAAGTTTAACGAAAATATGATTTAAACGTTTAAGTACAGAAAATATTAATTGGTGCAAAACGTTGAAAGAAAATGTAATGACGCGATAATAAAAATATATTTCTCGTTAACATCGTCAAACATTTATAAAATCTGGTAGTGCGACAATAGCACATATTGCACTATTTGTAACAAATATATAATATTATATCACTCGTATGGGTACAATATTTATTAATCTTTGTTCAGTCTTAAAATGAGCCCGATGTAAACAACCAAGCGTAATATTCATCAGTGACTACTAACCTCACTGGCCCACATTGGAGTTCCGCGCAGCTCCATACTCCTCCTTAACGGTACACGTGTACGTGAACTGCGAGACGCGTACATGGCAACAGCAGCCCCGCCCACGATAAACATGAAGTTTCTATTTCCAGCAGTGACAAACGCATCTCGTTTTTGAATCGTCACTCCTACTCATTGCACACTCGTCCGGAAGGCGTTCAACATCCACATCGTTTCTTTTCCTGGTGTGACACGTTTTCTGAATGCCCTCACTTCTCAGCTGCATTCATCATTCTTCACACCCGTAGACCATTCGTTCGTTCGGCAATTCATTTAACTCCCAATGTGAGATTTTCTGCAGCCACACGGGAAAACCCACTTAAGACTACAGACGTCTTGCAGCGCTAAGCGGAGAGAACCGACTGCTGTCTTCACGTAGTCGGACGAACACTGCGTCGGGAAGTTTTGCTATGAGTCAACCGCCGATAAAGATGGCAGCACCAGACGAATGGAATGTGTGTTGCGATGCGAGCAAGGTTGCATATGCAGCCGTAGTTCATGCAGTTACTGGTAACAACTCATATTTGCTTGATTCGAAAGTCAGAATTGCACTTGTGACAAATCCTTTAAAAATTCCTTAAATTTAACTTTACGCCGAACTGAGTGCAAACTTAATTAATAATACTAAAACGGCAACATAGCAACAACAACATAGTTGAAATGGAGTAAAGAATTGGCGTAGCGTAGAGGGGGGGGGCTAACAAACAGGCCACGCACCGCGCGCGATCTTACCTTCCTCTTCCTTGACCGGTCCTCACCCTTTTCACACATGTCGGAAGACCGTTTGGGAGCTTAGGGATTTGCCCCGGCTCGGTGCCCCGCTGGTGGGAGATACCTGGTTGGGGAAACCTCCTTTAGCCTACGGTAGGTCGGCTCTCACCATACAGCGTGGGAAAGACCACCTCTACTTCTCGGGCAAAAGCATGCACTACATTTACGGGACTGATGGTTCTAGTAGTTGAAGTGACCGGAATCACGATCAATCGGGTTTAATTACAGCTGAGCAAATCATAGCTCCCCGTTGCAGTTACGGACCCTGCTCCATTTCTTCCTACTGGGCTACACTGTGCAGGTCTTACTTTTATCAAACTTTATAAAAAATCAGCGAATTTGGACAAGGTTCATAATCTTATTTTAACCCATATGGTAAGTAGTGCCTTGCATCTAGAGTTGGGTGTATCCTATAGTGCTAATGCTGTTTTATTAGCTATAAAACGTTGAATTGCCAGGCGAGGTAAGCTTCAGAGTTTGTACTTGTATAACGCTGAAACCTTAAAATCCGCTCAAACGCAGATAGTGAGATGAATAAAAAAGAAATGTGACTCATGCATTTAGCAAGGCGAAATTTATTCCTCCTCTCGCACGTCAAGGAGTTGCCTGGAAGCGCATGGTTCGCTCAGTATAAAACAACCAAAATGAAGACTGTAGATCAGTGATTACCTAACCGTCGAAAACGAGCTACTAGTAGCTCACGGAGCAATTTTCGATAGATCGTGGTCATGCTCAAGGTTGGCTGACCTGAACGTGTTCTGCAGAGCTCACAGAGATGATTCGCGAAAACATTTTCTGCATACTCCCGCGCAGTTATTTACTCACGCTGTGACAACATTGTCCAAATGGCTCTCACTACCTACTCTCCCAACGTAAATAAGAAGTTGATGACAGAAAAGTGCCATCCTTCTCATTGACCAGTCTGATGTAAAATCTGTTCTTACATTTACAATTTGTTACTAACAACGTATATTTCAAATGTTTTCTAATGTTCAATTCTATTTCAATTTAATTTTTCTTGTTCAGTTTTATTAAAGTGTTTCGTATTTAATAGAAATTTATATTTATAGATAATAAACAAATATTAAGAGTTGAAAAAAACATTGTCTTGGATTCTTGATATCTCACAGTAGGATTGAACTCGGTATGGATGCTCAAAGCTTCATGTACGGCGACCAGTGTTCTTGATTATGAAATATTTTCTACAGTGTTAACTGAAATTGAAGCAATAAATAATTATCGATCAGTCTCAGGGTTTTTTGGTCTGAGGACTTTGACACATTTACTCCCAGTCCTTTACTTATTGGGCGCCCACTCATTTCTATTGAGACGCCACTCCCACTTCAAAGATCATTAAGCATGACATCCATGCACGCCGTCATAAGAGACTCAAAAGTGGTATTTCTGGAAAAAATGGACTATGGAAAATTTATTAGTGTTATTTAGTCACGCGGGAAATGGAGAACGTGTAGACTAAACATTAATGTTGGGCAATTGGTAAATCTAACGTCACGATGTTTATCCCCAATTCTGTGTCCGTTAGCTCGTATTAATGAAATCATAATGAGACAGCATTAGGGTAATTAAACTGAAGACTGCTTCATAGACCTACTTCCAGAATTTTTCCACTCCTTGAGTCTGATGATCTTTACCTGATATCACGATAGACAGAGTCAGAATTCAAATCACCACTTTGAGCGCCATCGTGACGGGTCCTCCAGCTTGTTTCGATTTCAATGTTATTTATTCTGTAGTTTTGTATAAACTTTTCAGTACTGGTAGTTTTCTTGAGATCTTGTATTTATGGTTTTAAATTTAGCATTCTGTTTTTTTTATTTTGTTTTTAAGTATTTTGTTAATTGGTAATACACGTGTACTAATTGAGTTCGCCACCAAGTGTTTTAGTTGACCCAGGCTGCCACCAGAAGGCTATAGTGCTTCCCGCCCGTAATTGAGCGTGAGGCTAGAGGTATGACGAAGAGAGGAAGTAGGAGTAGAGCTAACCGAGAGAGATTTATTGGCTTGCCAGCCCGTCTGAGATGGCACTTGACGTGACCCAAGTGTGGAGCTGCCGCCCTTTCGGTGTCGGAGAGGTGAGCGCTTAGTCGACTTCTTCACACTAGGCTGCCACAGGATGCTAATTTGTGTTAAAGTATCACATAATTAAGAATTAATTTGAAACTTCAGTTGATACTTAGTTCATTATGATTTAGGTATTCTCGTAATTACTGATTTTCGTTACCCCAAAGTCAGCATTTAATTATAAAGTGGGTACAATATCGTAAATTGTTATCAGTTTGCTTTTTTGCTGTTTTTCTTTAGAGGCAAGTTCCGAGCGAAAGTTATTCAATGGTAAATTTCTTCTATTATACAGCCTTGTCAAATCAGAAATTTTGTAATGCCATGTCCAGTATGTCCTGAATGTGCCCTATTCTTTCCATGATCTAGGGATAATAAAAAGAAGATATTGTCAATTGTCAGTGATATTGTATTTGATTTTGACTTGATTCTTATGCTAACATTATCTATTGAGTGTTTTTGCATCATGGAGTCCAAGTGATGGGTGCGAAAGGAAGGTAGTTGATGAAGGCGCCTAACTGCAACGTCGGACTCCAAGGCTACATTGAACTGAGCCTTACTTCGTTGTGTGTGTGTGTGTGTATACGTGTGTGAGCGTGAGTGTGTGTGTGTGTGTGTATGTGCGTGCGTGCGTGGGGACATCGAATCGGTAAGCACCTCGCCTTTAATACAACGCGCTTAACAATCTAGTTGCTGTTCATTGTCTATTATAGGCAAAAAATCCAACTTATTATCAATCAGTAGTTTAGAAATATACATTCTGTTTGTCGTTTTATTTTTTCTTGAAGATTACTGCCATAAATGACCTAATGCAGCAGAACAAAAATGTAATACCAGGTACCTATAGAATCTCTACATTTCATGATACACTTTTTTTATCAATTATCCCCTCTCTGCTGTTCTTGCAGTCCCAGTGACGTAGCAATTTCTAACCTGAGCAGGAACTCGTATTCCAAAAACAGACATGTTTAAACTGTCCGAGATTCGCATAGTTCCATCATGGAACTGTTTTTTTAAGTTTATTCGTTTTTTAGCTTATTAGTTGTTTAGCTTATTAGTTTTTTAGTTTATTAGTTCTTTTATTTTTTAATTTCTTCTTTAAATATTAACTCTCCTCATTGATAGCTCTCTTAAGATGGACCTCATTGATAGCTCTCCTCATAGCTCTCTTAAGATGGACCAAAACTACAAGTATACACATATTATACACTTTATATTTCAAATGTACTGGTAAGTATGTGCCTGTACTTGGTGCATTTCTAGGTACACATTCTACTTGTATTCCTCACTCTGTATAATAATATTGTTACGAGTTCTTCATTTTTCTCTTTTTGTGTATATTTAATGTGATATTTTATTTTTGTCTTTATATTTTTTAAGATGATGTATTGACAATTCCATTCATTTTAGACGTCATACTGAAACCAAATAAAACAACGGAACGTTGTTTGTGGTAGATTTACACCAATAAATCTCAAAATTAAAAATAAAAAATATGTATTTAATAAATTCTGGCCCAACCTCCTAAATGAAAATTTCAAGAGTTTAACGTGTTAGTTATGTATGTAACGGTGCTCGACTAGTATATACATTTTATAGTAAATTTTACTAGCTTTAATTTTGTAAATAGAGCCTGTTTCGGTGGAACACATAGTTTTGGAGGTATAAGCAAGAAACAAAAAGTGCTAAAGTATTAGGGTGTTTTGCAGTTTTGTCGGTAACCGACCTTTCTCAAGGTTGCAAACCTTAAATTTGAATTTGCACCCCCCAAAACATATAGAACTGTAGACAAAAAAATTAAAATTTTTTTCTTGGGCCTGGACTAAAGTGGCATTGAATCACTCTACAATTACATGTCTTAAACGTACCAATATTTAATGTAATAAACGTATAGGAGACATATTTACCTGAAGAAAAGTCCTAAAACGGGATAATGTATTACCACGCCGTTCTAAATACAATATGTACCTTGTTAAAGAGACTGATAACAATATCTTATCATCATACGGTAAAATATGTAAAATGATCCTGCCAGGGTTTTCGATATCTCCCATAAAAATGTTCACGCAAGCTTTAAGTGTGTCCCATCTATTCCGTCAAACAATCATGAAATGAGAACTACTTTCACGCAATGTACACAAAAACTATACTAGGTATGTAGGGTAAACACTTGTTCGTCAGTCCACCTAGTACCTCGGTCAAGAAGAACCTTTAAATCTACTGACAGACAAAAATAGTTATTTTTGATACGTGTGGTTAAAATGAAATTTAAATTTGCCAGTAAGAAATGTTGTGACACGAAGTAGCTGAGTTGCGGAATTTACAAGCACTTTTGTTACGTGTGTCACACAGTATTTTTAGACTGCCTAACTGATCTTCCTTTTATTTTAAATTTCAGTATATAAATCAATTAATTGAGTAGTACGTTACATTAATATCAGTTGTAGCTGGTCAAACGGAACGATTTTGCTATGTTCCATTCAGTTTTATCTGAACATTTGAGCATCGTCTCTCTTTTAGCACTAGTGCTACAAATTGAACTTCTAACATGCAGTGCATGCCCCGAGTGTAAGCACACTTGTGGCTGTCCGCACAAATGCATTTTTAGTGTGATTGTAATAACACTTATCACCAGTGAGTAGCTTATGTGAATTTGAGTTGATTTTTTAAAACTTCTTCGTTCTCAATCGGAATTCGTAAGTCAGAACTGAAATTTTCAAATTTTGCAAGTTTGGTTTTTAACGAAACTTTTGAGTTAAATTTTTAGTAAGCACTAAATGGATTATGTAATTCTTATTTTTGTCTTAGAATAATTTATTTTGAGAAAAAATATGCATGATATAATTAAAATCTCTTTGAAGAATAGATTTCATTAAGGAAAAAATCTGTCTTCAGTATTGTAGTTGTAGGAAGACACCAAACAAATTTAGAAATTTTAAAATTTTCAAACAATTTAGCGATTTTAACAGAAATAAGGCCAATAGCATTTTTAATTATCTGAGGAAGAAATTTAATAAAAAATTTGGAATCACGTTTGAGAAAATTTTGAAAATGCTTAGGCCTCAAAAAATGCAAATACCGTTTAAATTGATTCCACCTCGAAAATGTTCAGATGGGTAGAAAGAGAATCAATTTTAGGAATATCGATTTACTGGTTCAGGTGTTTGCGTTTACCACTGATAAACGGCCACACATACGTTTTGCCTTCAAACGATTTTTCGGAAATAAGTAACTACAAAAGTTGGACGCTTTCTGCACGTGTTAAAGAATGTTATTTACTACGTAATCATATGCTCTCGAAATCGTAACAGAACAGAACGCAAGGTGTTTATCTTTAATACGCATGTCTCTATTTCGTGACTCTTCGTTCAGGTTGATTATGTAGGACTGGGAATGGGACTGGGACTGGGATTGAGAATGGTAGTCAGGGTAGTGGGAGTGATGGGTTATTTCGTTTAGGGGTTATTTTGTCAGGGTGCTTAACGATGGAGGGAAGAGAGGAGGGAAGGATATAGGCGGTGAATGGGATGGGATGTAGGAAGGGAAGAGACTATTTGGTCGGGTTAGTCTTTGTGTAGTGCGTCAGTCATTGTAACGTATTTGTCGTTAGTTCTTATTTAGTTCGCCCTCTGTCCTAGGTTATGGGAGGGGGAGTTTCAGGATGTGCGGAGGGCGTTTCTTCCTTGGATGACGGGGAATTTGGAATTTTGGGCATTTGATAGAGAACTCTAGACAAACAATCGGAATTCTTTGAGTAATAGAGTTCAGTCTAAAAAATTTCCGATCCAAGCGAAGAGGATCATGTTAGAAAAAATGTGTCTGCTCGCTAGTTTAACTAAAACTACAAAAACAGCATATACCTTCTCTTATTATTCGAAATAAATACGAAATATTAAAATATATGATTGTTATAACTTGAAAAAGTCCAAGTCAACCAATTCAAACGCTGCATCTGTGGTGTTATCTGCATTTACGTATTTCGATAGCTAGGAACAGTAGTAATTTGTAACTTTTACGAATGAAACAAACATGAATAAATTTAACTGCTACATTATTTGCAGCACATTATACATAAAGGAGGAATACTATATCCAGCTTCTCTTGATGTGAAGATGAACGGTGAATATGTTGATGATGGCAAAGCTCAATATCCTGTCTCGGAGCAACACGTATCATGCAAGTCACAGACAGGTACAAGTATGGGCAATACAATAGAGCCACCCATATCGCCTCCTATGATAACAAAGATAAACCATAATAGTTCAATTTTTTCTTTAATTTTTTTTCTTGTATGTATTGAACAGCAGAGAAAGTGGTGCTGAACCCCTTTTTGGCCAACTCTGCATTTTCGAAAATTGAAAACCACAAAAAAATTAAATTGCAAAAGTACAAATTTGAAATTTTTTGTTCAATGAAATCTGTTCCAAAAATAACTTCTTTAGAAAATACCATGTAATTTTTTAAATATGAGATATTTAGAGAAATTGTGCAAATTTACAAAATTGCAAGTTCGAATTTCTTTAGCTAGAATCTTTCAGGGAATATCAGATGAGAGTACTTCTCGCCGAATCACGAAATTTGAAATTATGATAATACTTTCTCATTGTTGGGAAATGTAAAAACTTTGACACGCATTTTTAGTTGTGGATTTTGTGTTGATGTATTCGATTTAAATGAATTAGTTTTCCCACAGAATGGTCTACGATTTGTAATGAGTTACAAGGGATGGCTGAAATGAACAGAAATCGTGGTATTATAATATTACGTAACCGTTTGAAATATGAGTAGTTCTTAGGAGAAAGACGATATATTTGAGAGAATTTTCCTAAATGGGAAAACGTATTGGGCACTTAGAATTGCAAATAATGTTAGAGAGTGACGTTGAATTCACGTTAAATCGAGCTGTTTCATATAATTACTCTATGAAGATAACAATAGTATAGTATTTATTAATTTTATTTGAATTTATTACTAATATATTAAAAAAATGTAATAATTACTAATATGTTATGAACCATTTGCCAGGGATATCAGAATTACTGGCTTGTGAAATGTAAGCCAAACTAATTGTCTATTGCGCAACTGGCAGTAGCGATAGACACCGCCGCCGGTGGGTCGTCTCGTTGACTTCTAATTTTTCAAGGCTAAAATACCCATTTGATTGTCATTTTCGTGTCAATGGTTAGCTCTAAAATAATTAATTTACGCACTCAATGTTCCACAATTTGCGTTGAACAAGTTATGACTCAGATGAGTTAAATGTGGAGGGAAACTCAGGTATTATAATAACCGCCAACTGTTACCACGTGCGAGAATGTTAATGGGGTTACAACACAACTAGTTTCCTTAAAAAGTGTTTCCAGGCAAAATCCTTGTTGGTAATACTGATATTAGTGTTCAGCGTCCCCAGAACCATTTAGAAACCAAATATCAAAACTACACTTTCCAATATTTGCTCTCTCTGAGCACCATTCGACTAGACTAGATTGTGTAAGAGGAGAGAAAGGGTGTAAAGATGAAGGAAAAATAATTCGGGCGGTTCCTAGGGTGTTTAAAAACATATTGTTCCGATATTCACCTGGTATTGATCAGAAAAAACACGGAAAACTACTGCTGTGAGCATCCGGTCTCTAGAATCCTCCTCCAGGCAGCATTTCACTCAATCAGTAGCAAGAGTTGCAAATATTGGTATTGTGGTGAGTTTTCATTGGCATTTACAATGAAATAATTGAGAGTCGTCATTGCCAACAATAATATTTATTAAAATTGTGTTGCAAGTAAGCCAGTAAGAGACTAGAAACCATGGAGTTCCGGCCTGAGACATTGTAGTGGTAACACACATAATTGAGAATATGTGTGCCGTTGTACCCGTACTCTTCTACGGTCTCAAGATGCTGGCAATACTACGAGTTTGTGGATTAAGCTTTCAAAAGCGTATTTATTTATTTTATTTATTTATTTATTTATTTATTTATTTATTTATTTATTTATTTATTTATTTATTTATTTGGTCATCTCAAAGAAAGAGAAGAATTCATTTATTTTTACTTTCCTGTATACTTACGACAGGGAAAGTTATGTAATGCTGCGCAAAAAAAACGGCAGACTATCGGCAGAAAAAAGATAATTGCCAAGGCCAGTCGAAAACCAACGAAAAAGTCGATAAATCAAGTTGCTTAATTAAAGGGAATATCCTCTAACACGTGGTGTAGCCTGAAAGACTGTTTTGTGGGTCCTTGATGCCGAAAAATCAGTTGACACCAAAACGTTCGTTCGTGTGCCCGTCAGTCTGTGATCACAAGCACCTAAACCATAATGATTGTTTCCAAAATGGGTTTTCCCCAGTTGATCGGTCTTCTCTCGAGACGTCGCCGAAGATCTCTCACGCCGTTAATATGCACATTTCCAGTCATTTGTAAACACTATTGTATTTGTGAGTTAAGGTGCTTCAAATGACTTCTAATAAAGGTTTTTCGAAAACTTATAAATTATATGTGAAAAAGAGCTTCAAATTTCGAATTATCAGTAGCGCTAAAGCACCATTTTCTTAAAAAGACTCCTAATGTTTAAAGAAAATTGCCATTTGGGACGAGGTTTTGCTCTTCTTTAATATTTCTAAAATAATATTTCCGTTCTACTGTTAGAAAACCGAAAAGTAAGAAAATGTCAAAAAAATGTACTTTGGGCGGCGATAGATGACAGCTGACAAGAGTCTGTGTCTAATCCAAATAGCTAGCCGAGACCAAATGAAATAGAAAACTATTACGAGAAGTGTGTTTCACTGTGCCATTCTGCAGCACCACCATTTTTTATTGCGTTGCGTAGTGGGGCAGCTGAAAATAGTGATACTAATCCCCTTCGTTATTTATTACCAACTTCATATTCAAAAGAGTATCGACACGATAGTATTCGCATAGAAAATTCCAGGAATATTCACTTTCACTAAATTTTTCATTTCTACATGAATGACATTTGCTGTCAAGATACTAATTTAAAATTGATAAAAAATGTTTCAGTACTTACGACGATAAGATAAATTGTTTTGAGTCCGATATATAAACAAGCACGAGAAAGTTTCCAATCCTCATTTCGAAACTTCTCTTCTCCACAATTATTTTTCAAAGGTAAGGTAGAATACTCGCATAACACTCGCCCTGTGTACCTTTGTATTCAGTATTTATGAAATAGCTACTGTTCACTTGCCTTTGGTAGGAGAATGTTCGTTCTACCTTTAATAATATTTCTTGTCTCATACCAAAATTCGCCACTCAATTTAGATGGTAATATATTAAAAAGGACGTAACTTTATTGACCACAGCACCAGTTTTGATCATTGTTCAAATCCAAAAAGTTATAATTTGAAATATTTACAGCTGCAAACATTATAATCTAAAAAATCAAATTTTAGTTTTAATAAAATATTGAATATTCACGATAATATATTTTCAGTGAATATGCAATAATTAACATTAGTTCAATATTGATTTCCAGTTCATTTAATTGGTTATATCCATACATGCATATTATGGATATGCATTATAGGGATGGATCAAATATTTCGCCGTGTGTGGCGATAATCTTGCCAACGCCAGCGAGGCATAGCCTCAGCCGGGACAAGGCCTAAGCTGCCGACCAGTCTCTCGACATGTGTGATAGTGTTGTGGATGTTAGTGAGTGTATAATAGGAGGTGAGGATAAGACATGAAAGAGGACGGAAAGATGGCTCGCGGTCCGTGGCTTGTTAGGGGACTGCTCCGGCATTCACCTGGTGTTGATCGGAGAAACCACGTAAACCTACCGATCAGAGCAGCCGGCCGCTAGAATCCATTCAGACACCGACAGAACCTTACCTAGTTATTTGTCTTAAGCCGAAAATCCTGCCGTCGGGGTTCCGAAAATCTGCCGGGGCTCGAACAGGAGAACCTCCCGGTCAGAGGCGCTGCTGTGACATCAGTTGATGCCCTGATCCACCTCTCCCGGTCTGTTGTGGAATATGGATGCGGCCTGTGCCGATCTACACAAATTGGCGGGTTTACCCCCTGCAGGTACTTTTGCCAAAGTGGCACCACCGCAGTCAGTACACGGTCTAAACTCCCGACCGCAGAGGAGAGACATGTGTGAGCCACTCCGGTGCGCCGATTATTGCTCGTTCTGTGCAGTACCAGATTGCCTAACGAGCCAAGTGACCATCGCGCGGGCACTTCGTTTGAAAAGCCACAACTACATAATGCTACAGTTTCATTTTTGCCACGTCTGGGAATAAAATATAATGACAATAATAGTTAGTGAAAACTGAATACACACGAAACTTTGATTTTGTATGATGACCATTTCACTCCGGAATTTTTACTATCTTAATTTCCCCCTCCTTAATATTTTTTAGTTCTCTACTGAAACTGAAAGGTTAACTCCTTACAGACATGAGTTAAATGTAAACTTCATAAAACTTCTATTTCCAAACAATTAATTTTTTAAATCATATTATTTGAGAATAACAAGAGAAGGAAAAGGTTTTTTGAATCTAACCTTTTTTGAATCTGGCATTTGCATACAATGATTTTTTTACTTCACATCAGTTGAAGTTTTTACGTTACCAAAATATCTTTAATTTTAAAGAAAACTATAAATATTTAAATCAATTAATTAAGTGAATATTAGAGCACTCACAATGAAAAAAACAATTACACGTACTTATTAAATTATTATTTACATTTATTTTTATGTTTTTGACATTCTAGGATACAATGCACGATTCGTAGTCTCAAGTCCGAAGATTTACTCTTGCCGGAGATGAATATTCGATGTAAAGAACATTCCGTGCAGCATATTTAGAAAATGTTCGGAATTTATGGTGAGTTCAAGCTTTCTACCTATGTCGTAAGTAAAATACGCATCTGAAATGTATTTCCTAGAAAACTTCATCGAAATATTAGATGGGTTTTCAACAGTTCAATGAAATTTAGTGTTCGTAACAATGCTGTCTCAACGCGTGAACAATTTCTTTTCATTCAAGTAATTTCGTACCAGTCCAATTTAATCAAACCAGGCCAATTAATTTCTTTTAATTCGTGGATCTTTCCTTACAATTTCTAATAAAAGGTTCATAAGCCACAAAAACAGATTGCCCTCGCGCATATCTCTCTGGATCCGTCTACTTGCTACAGAGTAGCAAGTAGACAGATCCACACAGGTAGGGTAGATCATGCGACTAGCAACCAATGGTGCTACAGAAAAACGTTTTTTTCGGGATTCTTTTCATCTCTTATGTAATATTATAATATTCGCAATCGAACCCGCAATAACTGTGCAGGTCAGATACGTAAACAAAGACAATTTGGTTCCGCAGAAGTTTTAACCCAATAACCCTTTGTCTTTCAATCCAGAGTCAAATTAATGAATTGCTGAATCTGTTTGCTTCTATTTCAGAAAGAAAGGTTTCAATGGAAATAATATCTGTTCCTTTCTACTTTCTCGTAGTAATTCTATCGACAATTACGTACGTAATAAGGAGAAGGTATTCTAATGCTAAGCAAAAAAAATGGCGATTTTACGGCAGAAAAACTCTAATTTTTGGTCCTTGATATTGAAAAAGTGAATAAATATTAGTCCTTTTCGTAGTAAATAACTTCCTCTATTACTGTGTGTTCTCAAAATCGACGTTTTGTGGATCTTCGATGCTGAAAAATTTGTTCACGGCAAAATGTCTGTCTATGTGTCCATCTCTCTGTAGTCAACGCTAACGCCTTCACTGTTCAAACGATATCATCCAAATTGAATATTCCCCAATCGATCTCCCCGAACACAAAACCTTGCAAGTTTAAAACGAACATTTCATTTTGACGTAAAGGGTACTTTACAAGAAGTCTGAAACTTTTTCTCTCGAATAGAGCAAAGGTCGCTTTTAAAAACTGCTTAGATCTGTTTTTTGTTGAGTCTTAGTTTTCATTCAAAGTTAAAGTTCAATGTTTTGTGGGCGTCTCTCTTTAATATAGAAGAAATATGTTTTCTTAACAATATCGTTGTTCGAAGAACAACCTTTAAGTAAGGTCAATTTTTTCAAAAATACTAGTAGTTTCGACAACTTTTGCGTGAAGTGTAGGTTAATAGATTTCAACTTTTTTTTAACACGGCTATAATTTGTTTTCTCGAATAGAGAAAGTAGCTGATATAACTATCAATGACAGACATTGTGCGTAGTTGCTTATCGAGCCAAGAGAAAATCGTAATTAAAATCGATAATGAAAACTAATAATTTTCTTGTGAATCACCGCTCTAATTAATAACATATTATTTCTCAAACACTGTTGCTCTTAATTTCATGCGGGGAATAGTCAAAGAGGTCCGGCGGTGACTTACAGCTTCCGGGTTCCAGAGTTGCCAGATTGCGCGGAATTCCGCTTTTTGGGCTGGAAAACGTCTTTCTCTTTCACGGGACAAAAATTGATTTCGCAAAATACCGCCCAGCGAGTGGAAATGCATCAAAACATGTGCTGTTTTGGCGAATTTTCAGATAACGACGAAATTTTCAAATAACCTCAAGAACGTTAACAGTGAGTTTAATTTTTGTTTTTTAGTTATTCACATTATACATGACTTTTTATTAATCATTTGTTAGTTAGTTCAAATTTACTTTGAGAACTGAATAATGTAATTTTATAGACCTCCAGTATAGGGTGTGTTTGAAAGTCATACTCACAACATGAATGTATAATATACCGCATTGGCAGTACTTAGAGTTAATTTTAGAACACGCCATTTAAAATTAGTTATCTTTTGGAAGTACAGTGTCACAGCCTGCATTTTCTGTTAAGCAATAGGGAATAGGCATGCATATGCAAGCATTTCTGTGATAATCTTTTTAAACGCAGATATTTAAGAAAGGCAAGGAGGGTGAATATGGGAAAGTGGGTAAATTATTTTATCGCTTAAAGTATTTTTCTCTGCTGAAGTCATAAGGATATTCATAACTAATTTGCAGATATTAAAAAATAACTCATTATTATTTAAAAAAGTATCCGTTTTTACATAAATAATATTGTTAATTACAACGTTCATTGAATTTTACTGGACATCACTATACTCAAAACTTGCGTATGTATAATAATAGAAAATTTGTATCCATAAGGCGCGTGCTTCTGGGAAAGATCTCTAGCACCTCTCCATATAAATTGTTCCAGTCAACAACAGTACTACTCACAAAAATAAATTGCCTTACTTCTGTTCTTTGCCCTCTGCATTTCATTTTGTGTGAATGGTCACCCCTACTTAAGCAACAAGGTATTTCGAGTCTTTCAGTGATAACACAGCGGCGCTGAGTGCGTGTGGCGGTGGTCGGTTGCAGCTGCGGCGTGGCTGGCGTGGCTAGTGTGGCTGGCGTGGGTGGCGTGGGTGGCGTGGTTGGCGTGGGTGGCGTGGGTGGCGTGGCTGGCGTGGGTGGCGTGGCTGACGTGGCTGGTGTGGCTGGCGTGCGCAGAGCGTGCTGGCGTGCGCAGAGCGTGGTGCGCAGCGCGTCCTGGCGTGGCGTGAGGCGGCGTGAGCGCTCAACAAAGGGCCGCTCGAGCGGCCGCTGAGTGCGTGTGCGGTGTCGGTTGCAGCCTGCCGGCGTGGCTGGTGTGGGTTTGGCGTGGGGTGGCATGGTTAGCGTGGTTAGCGGGTGGCTGGCGTGGCTGGTGTGGCTTGGCGTGGCTGGCGTGCGCAAAGCGTGCTGGCGTGCGCAGAGCGTGCTGGGCGTGCGTGGGGCGGCGTGAGGCGCTCCAAACAAAAGCCGCTCGAGCGGGCCGCTGAGTGGCGTGTTGGCGGTGGTCGTTGCAGCTGCGGCGTGGTTGGCGTTGGTGGCGTGCGCGCAGCGCGCAGACGGTGCTGGAACGCGCTGGCCGCGCGTGGTGAGGCGCGAAAGCGCGAAGCTTGTTTCCGCGAGCCGTGCCGACGTACCACGGCGGGCGCTCGTCCTTCCGACTTCGTGTGCGTGGTGGTGGGGGCGGGCGCGGCGGGCTGCGTGCTGGCCAACCGCCTGAGCGAGGGCTCGCGCTGGACGGTGCTGCTGCTGGAGGCCGGCGGCGAGGAGACGCTGGCGCAGGACGTGCCCTATTTCGCGCGCGACATCGCCATCCAGGACGACTGGGGCTTCGAGATGGGGCCCACGAGCAGCGGGTGCGTGGGCGCGCCGGGCGGATCGTGCCCCTACCGCCGCGCGCACGTCATGGGCGGCTGCACCACCATCAACGGCCTGAACGCCGTTCGCGGCAACCGCCAGGACTACGACCACTGGCGCGACGCGGGCAACCCGGGCTGGGGCTACGACGACGTGCTGCCCTACTTTAAGAAGGTGGAGAACGTGCAAATCCCCGAACTACGGAACAGTTCGTACCGCGGAACGGAGGGCTACATCCCCATCAATTACTCCCCGTACAAGGTTCCCGGCACGGACGAGTTCCTGGAAGCAGCCAAAGAGCTCGGGATCCCGCTCGTGGACTACAACGGGGAGACCCAGGAGGGCGTGTCCCGCATCCAGTTCACCCAGAGCAAGTGTAGCCGCGTGAGCGCAAACCGAGGGTACCTCTTCCCCGTCCGCGACCGCAAGAACCTCTTCGTGCGTAAAAGGAGCCTCGTCACGCGCTTGATTATAGTAGGGATGACTGCCGTGGGGGTGGAATACGAGAGAGACGGAGAAAAGCAACGCGTCTACGCCACTAGGGAAGTGATCGTTAGTGCTGGTTCTATCATGTCACCGGTGATTCTAATGTTATCGGGAATAGGTCCGAAAGCGCACCTGGAGAAATTTGGAATACCCGTTGTTAAAGATCTACCAGTCGGCGAGAATCTAAAAGATCATCCCTCTTATTATGGCTTGCATATTATTTTCAAACCAGATACCTATCCATCGCGATCCAAAGTTACGTCAGACCCCAAATACGTCTTCGACTACTTCGAAAATTGCACGGGACCCCTAACCTGGGCATTTATTGAATCCATTCGTTTCTTTCATGTGGGAAACTCATCGGAAGCATCCTGGCCTAACATTGAATCCTACTACATCTACTCGGAAGAAACAATCGATCGAGAACCTTCCAAGGCTTTGGGTACCCCGTCGGAGTTTTACGAAAAGTTCTACGCCCCCCTGCAAGGGAAGCTGACGTCATCGTACGTGGTGCTGTTGATGCGGCCCCGCAGCCGCGGGTTCGTGCGGCTCACGGGCAACTGCTCGCGGGACGCGCCGCACGTGGACCCTCGCATGCTGACGGACGACGCGGACGTGCGGGAGCTGGCCGAGGGGGTGATGCGGGCCGCGCGGATTTTCGACACGGACGCCATGCGGCGGCTGGGGGCGCGCGTGTACGACGCGGCCGTGCCGGGGTGCGAGGGGTTGGACAAGGCGAAGGTGCAGTACTGGGAGTGCGCTGTGCGCACGGCGTCGCACAACATGTACCACCCGTGCTGCAGCTGCCGCATGGGCGGCGACGACGGCGCCGTGGTGACGCCCGACCTGCGCGTGCGTGGGGTGGGTCGCTTGCGGGTGGTGGACGCCAGTGTCTTCCCCGACATGCCCACGGCGCACACCATGCTGCCCACGTACATGGTGGCGGAGAAGGCGGCCGACATCATCAGGGGCAGCCATCAGCTTCCCTTCCCGGGGCCCTTCGGGTGACAAAACAACGCCGTGCTTTGGGCGAGTTTACGCGAGGACCAGGACAACTAAATTACCTTGTGGCAAAATAACTTCGTACTTCATGTGAGTTTATACAAGAACCAATATAGCAAAATTACTTTGTGTCAAAACAATTTCGCGGTTAATGCTAAAATCTAGAACGGCAAAATTATTTTGTGGCATAACAACTTCGTACATCAGGCGAGTTTATACAAGATCGACTGCTGTAAAATTACTGAGTGACATAACAACTTTGTGCTTTTTAAGAGTTTATACAAGTCTAGAACAGCAAAATTACTTTATGACAAAACAAGTTTGTGCTTATTCGAGTTTATATAAGTCTAGAACAGCAAAATTACTTTGTGGCATAACAACTTCGTACTTTAGTTGTGTTTACACAGGTCTAGAACGGCAAAATTACTTTGTGGCATAACAACTTCGTACTTTAGGCAAGTTTATAGAAGAACCAAAATAGCAAAATTACTTTGTGTCAAAACAATTTCGTTGTTAATGCGAGTTTATACAAGAGTATTCTAGAACGGCAATTTTTTCTTGTGGCATAACAACTTCGTCCTTTAGGCGAGTTGATACAAGATACAGTACAGTAAAATTACTGAGTGACATAACAATTTTGTGCTTTTTCGAGTTTATACAATTCTAGAACAGCAAAATTACTTTGTAAGAAAACAAGTTCGTGCTTTATGCGAGTTTATGCAAGGGCCAGAACAGCCAAATTACTAATATTGCGGGAGAATATTTGCAGTTTTGAATAATGAGAAAGGTTACAGATTTAACAAATCATATTTTCTCATTCTTGGTCATTTCAATCCTAACATAAACTCATATATATATATATATATATATATATACATATATATATATATATATGTATATGTATATATATATGTATATATATAATTTTTTTGTTTTCACTAGGTCTCAATTTCATGCTGTTTCACACATGTATTACCTTCTAAAATAAAGGAGTGGATTAATAAAAAGGGATCTTTCTTTGAAATTGTCCCGTAAGTTTAATTCATGTTTTCCTCGGGAGATGGAAACGATGTTTCCCGCAGGATGGCGACACCTGGCGCCGACATACATGTCGGCGTGCGGGGTTCTCCCCAACCAAGTATCTCCCACCAGCAGGGGTACCATCCCGGCCTGGACGAGCTCTTAACTCTCTACTGTGTGTGGTTTACTGACGTGTGTGGTAATGTAGTGCCTGCATGTGTACAAGTAAGGGTGAAGATGGAACAAGCAAGAAGGAAAGATCGTGCGCGATCCGTGGCCTAAACTACCGATCAGAGCAGACGGCCGCTAGAATTATTCTCCAGGCAGAGTATGAAAGCCGGCCTAGCTATGAACTAGTGTCGAAAATCCTGCCGTCGACGAGATTTGAACCCAAGTACCTCGCAGTCAGAGGCACTGCAGTGGCATCGTTTTCTATCCATTTTTATTTTCAGTCTAGCGGTATCAGGAAATGCTAATTCGCCAAATGTGTGTTCCATACAAATTAGCAGTCATTGTTGCTTGTTGCAATCCATTGTTGCAACGCTGCACTGATAACAGAAGTAAATTACGACGGCCGCCTTTCGTTCTCGTTAATATAAACTAATAATTTTATTTACGGCTACAATACGCATTGCGCATCGTTGGTGCATTTACGTAGAACGTGAGTACACTGAATGCAATGGCTGTTTTCGTCTAAACATTTGAATTAATGAAATAAATTTTTCACTCTTCATTTGTTTAAAGATTTTTCAGATTGTAGTTGAGGTGTAAGACAGACATTGTCATAATATAATTTTACATAGCCATTAACAATATCCCGAGAAAGTACGTGCAGTTGTAGCACCACTTGTTTCTTTTAATTTAGGTATTTCAGTGATTTTTTACTAAATACAACAATTTTTTTAATTAAAAATAAACATGCATTTACATTTTAAAATTCTGAGAAATACTTTTTATTAGGCTTCGTCATACTTCGTTTTTAAGGTTGTTTTGCTGGTTGCTATTTGTACCCACAGGTTGTAATAGTTTTGGTTTTAATTGAGATAGTTCAACGATTTTTTTTAATAATTAGTGTAATACATTTCCTAAATAATAAAATAAATACGCTTCAGTAATTTTCTAATAATTTTATATATTTTTGTTGATATCTCGAGTGTCATTTTCTGTGCCCATACGGACACGCTAGGCTAATTTGCTTGTAGGAAATGTCTGAACATGACACACAATATTCTCACTTTGAGAACATGTCTTTCGATGAAATCTTGTTCTTATTGGTGGCGTTGTATCAAATACCGAATTTTTTTTATGTTTCCATTTAATTGTGGAAGTTTTGATAGATTAAGATCAATAAAAGTTGAAAGATGTCTGAGCGATTGCTAGGATCTGTTGATTTAATGATTTGTTTGTGTCCGACTCCTCAACTGCAAGTTTTCAATAGTTCCGTAAGTGTAGTGCTTGTTGTATCTCGGGAGGTAGAGGGGTTCCTCCTCCGCTAGAACGTGAGATCTGGTGCTGATTTACACGTCTCGGCGTAAAATATTTGATGAGTGGGTGACTACATCTGAAAATCGTGTAGTTGTTTAAGAGAGCTTGTCAATGTTTATTAATCTTTCAACGCATTCTACACAAGAATTCGATGTATCCGCGGTGAAACTGGCATCCAAAGTCAAAACCTAATGTCCCGATTACTCAAAATAAACTTTCCTATGTCGAGGAACGCGGGAGGTTTGAAGTGGTCAACATTGAAGAACACCAGAATGACGTCAAGAAACAGAAATATTATAACTGTTGCTTCTTAACAAATAGTGTGTATTCTTGTCGCAAATAACGTTTTCGAGAAATAGGAACAAGATAACAAGACCCTTCGCGATACCAAAAACCACGATATAAGTTTCACATGGTACGAAACACGTAATAAAATGGGAAAGTAAAAAGCTATAAACTATTTAGCCGGGATTTTCTCTTGCAGCTTTCTTTAGATCTATGTAGCACTCACTTTTTATCGAGCGACAATGGAAAAGATTCCTCGGAATTGGTACTCTCAATTTTTTCAATTCCTTCAACGAGACGTAATGAACGTGAACTTCCTCCTAAAAATGCGAAATAATATGTGAACTTTCCCTTCAACTTCTGTTATAAAAGCAAAAACTGAATGCACACTAAACATTTGTTACAAACACAATTCATTTCAATCACATGAGCCAAAATCCGCACTCACAAATGATAAAATCTGAGGAGCTTTACCAATACAAAATACAATATGAGGTACTGTTATTGATTATATTTTCAGATTTATAAATTCAATTCATAGTACTCATAAGCATTTATATTTTTGGTTTTTTGAGTATTATTAGTACAATTTTTTGCAGGTCATCCAATCCTTTGATAAGTTTAGATATCCTGCCAGGCATTAAACTTCATAACTGCGCGCTTAGTGTTTCAAAATAAATGTTACTGTATTCATAATTTAATCAATATTCCAATATATGTTGTAGTATTAAGAGTTTATTAATTTCATGTCTGGAGTATATTTGTTAATCAGACAGGGTCCCACAAAGGATATATTCAGATATTTTTAAACTAAGCGTCATCTCTCTCGTCGCTTTCCATCACACTCCCTCTGACGGGTCAATTGCGAAGACCTAAGCTCGATTTAGTTGCATGCTACAGCTAACAAACTTTGCATCAGGCTGTAATAGGACACTACTATTAATGCGCAGGGTTATCGCAATAACGAAACACATCTTGACGCTGTCTGTGTCAATGTTGTGCTAGTAACACCAGTCCCGAGCAACCGTGTGAAGTGGTGGAGAGGGAGACTTTTACCACAAGGGAGTATTGTGATAAACTATGTGATCAAAAGCATCCGGACACATGGCTAAAAATGACTTACGAGTTCGTGGCACCTTCCATCGGTAAAGCTGAAATTCAGTAGGGTATTGGCCCACCCTTAGCCTTGATGACAACTACCACTCTCGCAAGCATACTTTAAAGCAGATGCTGGAAGGTTTCTTGGGGAACGGTAGCCGATTCTTCAAGAAGTGCTACACTGAGGAGAGGTATCGATGTAGGTCGGTGAGGCCTGGCACGAAGTCGGCGTTCCAAAACATCCCAAAGGTGTTCAAAAAACGTATTTTCCTCATGACTCTGTGCAGACCAGTCCATTACAGGGATGTTGTCGTGCAACCACTCTGCCACAGGCCGTGCAGTATGAACAGGTGCTCTATCGTGTTGAAAGATGCAATCGCCATCCCCGAATTGCTCTTCAACAGTGGGAAGCAAGAAGGTGTTTATTAAAACATCAACATAGGCCTTTGCCGTGATAGTGCCACACAAAACAACAATGGGTGAAATCCCTCTCCATGAAAAACACGACCACACCATAACACCAATTTGAACGTGTCCGAATACTTTTGATCTCATAGTGTAAGTCCCTGATATTGGGAGAAGGCCTCGGCAATGCTGTCCGTGTGTGACTCGCCAGCATCCCACTCGAAACGTGTTGCGGCGCCTTCGATGCACGACTGCCAGCTACGGGATGCGACATCCAACTCGCCGGCCTCCTCCGGGTAACACGCCAAGGGAAACGTGCTTCTAACGACTAGAACGACGAAGGCCAGAAGAGTTGGAACGGAGTTGGAAGGCCAGAAGAGTCGGAGAGAACTGTTGTATTAGTCCTACCGAAGTGTCAGAATTGCAAGCAACAGAGGACGAGTCCACGTGCATGTTCGTGGCCTTGTCCGAAGGTTAGGCGTACCGAGGACGACTGTACATTGAGTTCTGCAGGAGAATGACCAGCCCCTATTTTATAGAATCGTAGCTAATGTTTTTGGTACAGGTAGTCAAGAGATACTACCAATGTTTTTGGTACAGACAGTCAAGAGATACTACCAAATGTTTTTGATACAGGCAGTCAAGAAATACTACCAAATGTTTTTGGTACAGGCAATCAAGAGATACTACCAGTGTTTTTGGTACAGGCGGTCAAGAGATACTACCAATGTTTTTGGCGTAGTCAGTCAAGAGGGGGTGAGCTCTTGGCTTTGTTCCCACCTCCTGCTACATTCACTCTTCCCTCTACTCGCGTATTTTACTGCACGACGAGAGTTTCTTTTCGCCCCAGAGGTCGTAGGGCGCTGCTTCTCTACTGGGCTCCTCGTGCATGGGCGCGCCAAGCGGCCGATGGAAGGAATTCAGGGTTTTTATTGATTGATTAATGATTCCGGGTGCGACATCTGCTAAGGCCATTAGTCCCGCAAGTGTATGTTCTTTCTTCGGAAGGTGGCGATTATTTTCTCCTGGTGGATGGTGAGAGATGGTGCCGGTCTACCGTCGACAAGCGGGGTTTTCCCTAACCACGTATCTCCCCCAGCGTGGGCTTAGATATCTCCTACAGGCCGGGACAAGCTGTAAGCTCCCGACCGATCTCGTGACATATTTGGTAGAGTAGTGCATTTCAGTGTGTGTGTGTGTGTGTAAGTGTGTGTAAGTGTGTGTGTGTGTGTGTGTGTGTAAGTAAGAAGTGAGGGTAGGACAAGGAAGAGAAAAGATAGATTTCGCGCGGTCCGAAGCCCGTTTTTAGGATATTGCTCCTGCACTCGCTTGATGTTGATTGGAGAAACCATGTAAAACTAATCAGAGCTGCCGGCAGCTATAATTCTCGCCCAGGCAGCGGCTGAACCGACCTAGCACTCTAGCTAGAGTTTAAAATCCTGCCATAGCCGGGACTCGAACGTAGAACTTCCCGATCAAAGGCACTGCAGTGACATCAGTTGATGCACTGAGCCACCTCTCCATTTAATACTTTTGTTCATATCTCCTTTTCTAATTCTCAAGATAACTTTAAATTTGACTGTCTTCGGCCACGTACTATCTGTTGGTTTTGTCTCGTTGACATTAGTGTCCGACATGGTGAATGTTGCATGTAAGCACTTCTTCGGACGTGTTTTCCTCAACGGGAAAAATTCTTCAGGATGGCATTCCTTGTTCATAGTATATTGTTTGTTATCCTTCTGTCTGTCATTATTGTACAGCCACAAAGTTTCCGATTAGATTGTGGATGGCGTGTGCGCAACTCGTACTTCGCAACGTCTAAACACTTCAATTTCGATATTTTCACATTTGATAGTGAAACGAGTTTCACATACTGCGCACACATATATTTCCTTTACGGCACATTTTTCTTAAGTCATTCCAACTTTCAAAGTGTTCTCAAGAACGGTAGTTAGCTTTTTGCATGCATCCAGGCCGAGACAAGCGTATTCAACAAATACTACGTATGTACTCAAATACGACGAATGGTAAAAACAAGCACGGTGAACAAATACGACGATGCAAAGAAAAACTCCGGTGCTTCTTCTCTGCACTATCTGCTGCATGCTTAGGGGCGTGTCCTTGCAGAATGCACGAACCGTGGCAATGGATGTGATCGAACTGGAAAGGGAGTTTATGAACGCGCCCAACGACGACTACAGCGGCCTGGAGCACTTTGACTTCGTCGTGGTGGGCGCGGGGGCGGCGGGCAGTGTGTTGGCCAACCGCCTGTCGGAGTGCGGCTGGCACTCCGTTCTGCTGCTGGAGGCGGGAGCCGACGAGACGGCGTCTATGGCCGTCCCCGGGATGGCCACCCTTCAACGCTCCGCGTCGGACTGGAACTACACGACGGAGCCAATGCCCGCCGGCTGCCCCCTGGGGCCCACCGGCCGCTGCCTTTACCCCAGAGGCAAGGTGAGTGGGCGTAAGGGGACAGGAGCCCTTTGCGATTTATCATCACGAAGAACATGGTTGTCCAGCGAGCCACATGCGGCCCGCGAAAGGTTATTGGTGAAAAACTTAGCGCACGCATCTTGCTGAGGTATTGTAAAAATAGGTTGTTGAGACATAAGAATTGTTTCTATTAAATTCGCAAATTCAAAATCATCCCAATATGTTTTACTGCGTAATGTGTAGAAAGGCCTGATACAACACATGATAATTATCCCTCACCTCATCGTTTCCGAGCAGTAAGGCCAACTGTCGAGATCAACAAAGAGAGGAAGTCAAGGGTGGATTGACCGAGCACAGTAAATACGGTCCGCTGACATATTAAAGGTTTCAGTTGTGGCTCTTGAGGCCTTGCAATTTGGACAACCTTGACGTAGAATGTCAGTCACTGTTCACATATTTCTAAACTGGATGTATATTTCGTTGTCATTTGCTATTATTTTTCACCCTCTCCATTTGTTTCTAAGGACCTCCCTAAAGTTGCATTGACTGCTGTGATCTACCATTTTTATTCACAAATATTCGGCATATTGATATTTACGGACTATTTTGAGCCATATTGGTTTATTACTAGTAGTAAGGAGTAAGACACAGAAATCCAGTTTTATAGCTACTGCGTGTCAATGACATAAAATATGTTTGAAATATTAAAAACTCTTCATACACAGTAAGTACTATAATTGAAATAATTTTGTGCATAGAGAATAAGTCACAAAGTCACAGAGATTTGGTAATATTACAATATCTAAATGCGAATATTTTTTTCTGGAATATTATTGGATTAACTTTGTACGTGGACCTTATTTTAATTGAATTGTTTAAAAGGTGTTTGTCCGTGGATGGTCGTGAATTGTCTATTGGCATCTAAATGTTATGCACATATAACTCTGGCATCCTCATAAAGGGATACGTTGATATCCGTTAGTATCCAAATAAAAATAAGTAGAAAATGCCTTTCGGAACCCCTGAAACAGTACACATTATTCTTTATCGTTGGGTGAAAATAGTTTATATTAGAAATAGGGGAAAATAGTGTTTCCTCTTGTTGCCTATTCTACAATTATGTTCATTTAAATAAAAGGAACTATTTTGTAAGTGCAATAATAGGAATGTCTATCTTCAAAGGGTTTAAAAAAACTCAAAAATTTGATAAGGATTATCACGGCAATTATTTGATAATATGATAAAGTTCATTAAATATTTAAGAGTTTCCTTATTTTACGTTTCTTATAATACTTCTTATTTCAGGCAGCGGTATGTATTCAATTTGCTCACGGACAGTTACATCACTTTCGAAGATATAAGATTCAAATTCTTTAAAATTTCATAAAACAATTGGTTTGGGTGGAGCGAAAAATGAGCTTTCAAAACGTGCAACGTCAGAGCATAAGAAATGTAATTTTAATTTTGTTTAACCATGAATTCCTGATCTTGTGCGGATGTGCAGTTCCGGTACTCACGGTTAGACCACTTCCCGTTGGCCAATCGAGATTTATGTTGTGTCATTCGACGCATCTCTGTATCTTAATAGGGAATTGATAATTTATTTTCGGATCCGAAAATAAAATTCTAAGAATTTTCCAAAAATGTGTTTTTGCCTGTTTTAGTCCTGCAATATTTCTATGTAGGTGGCGTTGATTAAACCCTAACACTCCGTGGTCATTTTCAGCCCACAACGCCATACTTTTCTCCCATGAGGATCGCAACTCTAATTGTTGACAAACAAGCAATTTTAAATGAAAATTGTGCGGCAGAATTTGTTGTGACTTAGTAAAATTTGTGTTTCATGCGTATTTTTATAAGAAATTTCCAAATTACCTTGGAATATGAAAATTGAAGAACATCAAGTAAATACGGAGAAAACAGGAACTGTAATACTAGAGAATACACTTCTTAAGCGTGCAAAGATTGATTTTCAATTTAATTTGACTTATAACTTATTCTCCTTTATTCACATTCACATACAAATTACTAACCTTTTAATATATATATATAAATATATAAAAATATATAAAAATATATAAATATATATATATAAAAATATATATATAAAATATATATATATCAAAAAATATATAAATATATATATAATAAAAATATATATTATAAAAAAATATATAAATTATATATTAAAAATATATATATATAAAAAATATATATATAAAAAATATATATATAAAAAAATATATATATAAAAATATAAAAAAATTATATAAAAATATATTAAAATATATAAATATATCAAAATATATAAAAATATATAAAAATATATAAAAATATATAAACTATATAAAATATATAAAATAATATAAAAATATATAAAAATATTAAAAATATATAAAAATATCTATATATATAACTTACACCTTCACAGTAAGCAGGCATGAACCGAAGTGGGTTATCAAGATTTTGCTCGTGAAGCGAGCTTTCAAATCTAAGGAGCAGGATCTTCAGGGTGCGAGAAAGGTTTGAACCCTTGACACCCATAAAATCACACACAGATTGCACACAAACGAGCGTATAATTTACCATAAACCTTTTGTGGCATAATTTAATGACAGAAACCAGAATATAGAATCACACTTTTACAAAGAATAATCAAAAACACAAATGAAACCTTTACAACACACACTCATGTGAATGAACACATAATTACTTGCAAAATGAATACTCTGACATAATTAGCTCTAACCTACACTGGGATCCCTTGGAAAATTTAAATTATAATCTAAATTTGTGCTATCCTAAATAACATTTCACATGAAATCAAAAATTCAATTTACAATCTCTCGCTTCAAGATATTAATGTAAGAAACAAAATGTGTGCAAGTGGCAACTACTCTAATTTAATTTAACTGTGTCTGAAAATAGCGAAAATAATAAATGTCGCTAAGTAGAATGTTTTTAGGCAGGCAATTAGCGCATCAAAAACGTCTCCTACTATAATTACTGGTAATTTGTTTGCCACCCGTGTCCCAATTCTTGACACTTTCCTATAATAGTTTTCCCGCGACGTGAAAAACTTGACCTATTTTCTGCGATTCCTAACTGTTAAACTCGTAGACTTTCCAATTCTTGGCCTGATGATTGTGGCGCTGGTCGCTGCGGTGACGCCGTTTCGTCGCGCTCTGCGTCGTAAGAGAGAACGGGATTCGCGCTCTGCCGTCTGTGTTTGCTTCTTGCGTCTCTTCCGTCTCCCTCCCAACCGTTCCTCTTCTCCACGTCGCCAAGTCTCCGCCTCTTCTTCTTCCTCCGCTGCTCACCGGCGCCTCTGACTACGCCCTCGTTGCGAAAAAATTTTCCCTTGCACTTCACTGAATCCGCGTGCAAGTTCCTCGCTCGTGCTACTTCTACGTTTTACAAAGCCAGAAGCTTTTAATGTTTCCTTACAACGGGTAATTTTTACTTCCGTGTTTGTTAATTGAACGAAACACTCACTTAATCTGCACTATCTCGCGACGACTAGCTAGAACGTTGTTTCGACGCCGAAACTCCTACCTAGTAGCGTTGCAGCGGCAAACAATATCTAAACTTAATGTTTAACGCAAAGTGTTGACTCGGCGCCACGTGTGCACAAGAGCAGCTGCTTCTCGACGCGTGTGGGCAAAAGAAAAGGAGAGCTTCCCGCTTGCGGGTTCGCGTATTTATGGCGCGGGCGCCTGGGAAAATAACTTCGTGATGGGGGGGGTTGCTTCCCTCTCTCACCCTTCACAAAGAAAACATAGCTCGCTAGTTGCATTCGTTTAGTACGGGCAACGATTACCCAGGCGCGCGTTTAAGTACCTCTGCTTAACGCGTCTGTTTATCCTCGCTGCTTCCGTAGTGTTCACACATGAGACGGTGTGTTATGGGGTTGCACCATCCATACGCCCACAATATATATATATATATATATTATATATATATTATATATATATATATATATATATATATATATTCGCCTTTAGAATCTAAAATAAACTGTTTGTGGTGTTTTAAAATCTTTAATAATTACGGGACACAAATATGATAGTGTTAAGCGACTCAGGGGAATGAAATGTAGTTGTAGAAGACACAATTTTCCGCACTAATTCTTACGATCTTATATTAGAATTAGAGAATAACGCAGAAGAATAGTTTACATAATTCTAACCATTCGCATCATCCATACCTCCAAGTATTGTTTACGGCTGTGGTAATTTTGGAATTGCAATATTACCATAAATCTCGTATGGAGGTAACATACAAGGCCATTGGGTGTTGGGAATTTTTGAACGAAAGTATAACGTTACTACGAGTATAACAGCTACTACGATTCATTGGTATGTCCAGTGCCAGATACAGTAAGAACGTATTTTAACAAAGCAAGACATGTGAGAAATGACGTATGAAAGAAATCTTCAACACATGAAAATACTTTTAGAATATTTTACAGCGTCGGCAACGCCATATTCAACTAGTTTATTGTATTGAAGCTAAGATAGGAATATTTATTCTCTTGACATCTTTGTGGATAAAGCCTCTTCTTTACTACACTTGCAATTTTATTACGTTTATAAATATTATAATATCTATGCATGGCTTGCCAGCCTTTTTTAATTTTTTTCAATTAAAATTGATTTGTGGAAGTGTCTGACTGTGATTGTG
Organism: Gryllus bimaculatus; assembly: GCA_017312745.1. Classification (NCBI taxonomy): domain Eukaryota; kingdom Metazoa; phylum Arthropoda; class Insecta; order Orthoptera; family Gryllidae; genus Gryllus; species Gryllus bimaculatus. The sequence goes on along the minus strand of BOPP01000225.1, from coordinate 1,743,098 downwards.
TCTCATTGTGAGGTGTCTAACTGTAATATCAACTTTGTGATATTTTTTATGAACCATATCATGCTTATCTCCGTGAAAGCGAATTCAAAGTTGTTTTTTTCTTTTGAATTTTGTCTGTACAGAGTAATCTCTAGAACATCTGTAATCTGTAATCTCTGGAACGAAAGAAACAGTTTTTGATGTGGTTTTCGCCAAAAAGGAAGAGTTTTTGTTGGCCGTAACTTAGGCTACTATTTTAAATTACTATTTTCTCGTTTATAGACAAGAAGCTTTGATTAATTTTTCAACAAATCTTTAGTTTTATTGCAATCATAATGAAATTTCGTTTTCGTAACCTTGACAATATGATAAAAGGTACTGTCTGTACGAGATTTTGTAAACATTGCATCTATTCCCTTTTCCTATCTTTACAACAAAACACAGGCGTGCATTCTTTCCGATTTCCCAAATATCTCGAAGTAAAGGCTAAGTGAATTCACAAAAGAGAAGTAGACACTTCGGAAAGTTCGTAACATTTCCTACTAAATGCATTTTCATTCATTTCAATAGACATTACGTTTGTGTAATCGCAAGTCAAATATGTTTGTGGAAATTTACCGTAAATGTGCAACAATGCATCTGTCTACAGCCGCACGTAGACACGATGATCGTAACAAACATGGCAGGGTGGGAGGGAGAGGGGGAACAAGGTGAGTTACAGTGAAGCAAGAATCCTATAAAATTGCACTTTTGAAAATTTCGAAAAATCTGGAATTTGAATGAACTTGTGTCATGCATCATTCTCTTAACCTTAAGATCTTCTCCCCCATACGTCATATACAGTTTTTACTGTTGTTTGACTAAATAAATATAAATCTAAGAATAATTGACACTACCCGATGACAAAGTTTAAAAAAATAAATGATACCACTTTTGAGAACCTTCTGAAATTGTGTCTGAGGTTTCACGCACAATATCCCTAAAAATCAATAAAATGAATGAATGAAACAACCAAATGAAACAACCAAAGCCATCAGAGCGTTCAGATCGATCTGGTAATATCAATTATGGAGAAAATTGTCTGAACTATTTAGGCGCGAGCATTGACCACAGACGGGCGGAGAGGCAGACGTTTTGCCGTCAATCGATATCTCGGTATCAAGAACCCACAAAACATGGATTTTGGCTATAGTCACACTATTCGCAGTAACAAAGCATCCACATTTTAAGCGACTTGAATATTTTTATGAGGTCTAGGTTTGAAAATAGAGGACATTCTACTCATTTTAGAAATATTACCAACTATATTTTAGAAAGAATACTGCGCGCTATAGTGTTTAAACATTTTTCAAGCAACAACCTTTCCCCTAAAAAAAACTTGAAAGATGTAATTTCATGTGATGGAAATATGTTTGAGTACTTAAGTACTTGAGTAATTTAAGTACTTATTACATTTTATTTTTTTAAATACAAATCATCACATTAGGCCTGCACTTAAATCACCTGCAATGTGTCCGGTGATATTAGAGAACATTTTTTTTAAAACAAGATGTTTTCGCGAAATTTGTACTTGAATGAGATGCAAATAAAAAATATTTTTCTCAAAAAGACTCCACATTTAGTCTTCAATTTTTTACACATGTGTAGCAAAGGACAGTAAAATATGGTGCTGTTCTCATTTTCCGAGAACTCTCTGTAATTTTGAAAATTCCAAAACAACACTATTCGTGATAGAAATTTATTGTTAAATGACTGTTTTGTTCATATAATTTTTCAAAAAATTGGAGAAGTTGAGACTTTTCGAATTTGCAAATATGAATTTCCTCTTTTTCTAGAATTCTTCAAGAGTTATTACATTTTTATTCAACATTGGGAATGACAGGATCACCACTACTCAATAGTTTCAATGACTCCGAATTACATATCAATTTTAGTCGGTGTTACTGAATGTATCTAACACAGTTTTCAACTGTCGAATCTCCGTTGATGTATTAGATCTAAATTTTAGGCGTAATGCGATGATTGGTAAAGAGTTGTACAAGGGATATCTGAAATAAGTTCACATGAACAGACATTGCAATATTATAATTTTACGTAATTGTTACTGAAGCGAGAAAGTACGTGCTGTTACAGTGCACCACGTTTTTTAAGGGCAAACTGATACTGGTTTCAAACACTCCTGTCTCGGTGCGCAGAGTAACTAGCTTGGGCCCAATAACGTTAAGCAATAGAGTGACAGGGCGCCCCATTCCCCCTGTTGGCTAGTTGCGCTGTGCTCCGCAGGTGATGGGCGGCAGCACCGTCACCAACGCCATGATGTACGTGCGCGGCCACCCCGCCGACTACGACGAGTGGGAGCGCCTGGGCAACGCCGGCTGGGGCTACCGCCACGTGCTCCCGTACTTCCGCAAGTCGGAGAACGTGCAGATCCCGGAGCTCCGCAGCAGCCCTTTCCACGGCACGGAGGGCCCGCTGCCCGTCAGCTACTCGCCCTTCGCCTCGCGCCTCAGCGACCTCTTCCTGGAGGCGGCCCGCGAGAAGGGCATCCCGCAGGTGCTTTGCAAGCTCCATTAGAGGTCATTTGGTTGCGTTTAAGCACATTTACTCTTTGACTTTGGAGGCAGCCTAGGACACGTGCGTCCCGCAGGTAGGGGAGCACTCACGCAGTTGCCTTTTCAGGCTCCAGTGGGCAACACTTGATTAAGGTTAAGCACCATTACTCTTTGACTTTGGAGGCGGCCCGGGAGAATGGCATCTCGCAGGTAGGGAAGTACTCATGGAGGTGCTTTTGCAGGCTCCAGTGGGCAACACTTGATTAAGTTTAAGCACATTTATTCTTTGTGTATGGAGACGGGCCAGGAGAAGGGCATAACGCAGGTAGGGAAGCCGTCACGCAGTTGCCTTCGCAGGCTCCGTTGGGCAACACTTGAGGATTAAGTCGCAGGATGTGTGCCTCAGGTGGACTACAACGGGCAGTCGCAGATGGGCGTGTCGCGCATCCAGACGACCACGTGGCGCGGCGAGCGCTGGAGCACCAACCGCGCCTTCCTCTTCCCCACCAAGCGCCGGCGCAACCTGTTCGTGCGCAAGCGCGCGCTCGTCACGCGCGTGCTGCTGGACGCGGCCGCCAGGCGCGCTGTGGGCGTGCGCTACGAGCGCGACGGCGTCAGCCACGTGGCCACGGCCAGAAGGGAGGTGGTGCTGTGCGCAGGCGCCATCAACACCCCGCAGCTTCTGATGCTCTCTGGCGTCGGCCCCAGCCACCACTTGCGGGAACTCGGAATCCGCGTGCGGAAGGACCTCCCGGTCGGCCAGAACCTCGTCGATCACTCTTTTTTCGTGGGGCTTCCGGTTGTTTTTAATCAGTCAGTTGCTCCTAGTGCTAGCGAGGTATTCAACGACCCTGAAAATTATATTGATTATATTACGAATAGACAGGGACCTTTATCGAATATAGGATCTCTGGAAATGATTTACTTTTTCCAAGCCGGACAACCAGTTTTTGATTCGGCTCCCAACATGGAAATGCTATTTTTGGAATTCCCGCCTACGGTGAATTTTGCAAATAGTAACGTGAATATTTATCAAAACTTAACTGGAAAACACACTTATCTTCCTGTTCTCGTACTTCTCCGGCCTGCAAGCAAAGGAAACGTCACTCTTGCCTCGACGGATATTCACGATCAACCGAAGATCTTCCCTAACTATTTCGGCGAGGAAGAGGATGTTAAGAATGCTGTGGAAGGGTTGAAGAAAATGTTGGAGCTATTCCAAACTCAGGCGTTCCAGAAAGTGGGCACCAAGTTGTTTGACGAGAAGCTGCCATCGTGTGAGAGCTACGAATTCGCCACTGATGAGTATTGGGCGTGTGCTCTAAAACGATTCTCGCTCACCATTTACCACCCTTGTTGCACGTGCCGCATGGGTCCTAAGAAAGACCCGTCTTCAGTGGTGGATCCTGATCTTCGGGTTAAAGGAATAAACAACCTGAGAGTAGTAGATGCTTCTGTCTTCCCTACCATGGTCTCTGGACATTTGGAAGCACCGACACTAATGGTTGCAGAAAAAGCTGCAGACATAATTCTGAATTCTGCATCGAAAGGAATAAAAAAACCGAAATAAATTGAATTGTAAGACATAACTACGAAGAAAGTACCACATTTTTATTGTATTCCAATTTCCAAGTATCAAATCCTGTCGAGCGAAAGTTCCAAATTTCCGAGAAATTTCCAAATTGTTGCGTATTAGAGAGATGTTACCAGAGAAATTCAGAAAAAGCCAGCGTTACAGTGATATCCAATAAGTATAATAGCAATGCAAACGCAGGATAAAATGCACTCTGAAATCAAAATAGTTCTAAATGCCACGCAATATTACTTGCTCTCGGTCGTGGCCAGAGTCCCTGGATACAGAGTTAGCGCATCCGTCGCCATTTTATATCATCTCACCCGATCGCCCCACCAGGTAACAGGAGCTCGAGGAAAATTGAAACAATTGGTGACATTTAGGAGGTTTTGAAGAACATTTCTATTGGTTTGGGATAGATTCATGGATCTCAACATACAGAATACAATGGCGGGATTGGCGGAACTTTGGAATGCGCTACTCTGTATGTAGGAGCTGGGGGAGGGGACTAGGGGATTGGGGGACTAGGGGACTAGGAACTCTGGCGGTGGGAACGAGCACTCTCTCGGGAGTGAAGCCGTGAACCAGTCCTCGTCACGACGCGGTAGAAGCCGGACGAGGCCGTGGCTACAATTGTGGCTTCACCACTATTATGTGTAATCTGGTAACAAAAATCGAAATTAATGGACCTATTAGAAAATTGTAACAAAAATAAGGTGGTATCTAAGGTAAGATAATGTAAATATCTAATGGTGATATTTTAAAATTTCAGTCTTGTCAGTGCAAGCAGGGGAGATCCTAAGAAAACACTAGAGAATTCTGCAGTTGAAAATCTTTGTATTCGATACATTCCTCATAACACCAGTTTTTGCATAGATACTTATTATAACTCCTTACCTTACTTGAAACATTGACTTCAGACAGTTAAATGTGAGAAATGACCATTTAGAGACGGCTTTCTTATGATTAAGTTCCTTCTTCAGATTTAATAAGGAACCCAGATGTGCGGTTTTATCTTTATTTTTACTGCTTGTAGAATAGCAATAATTGTGTAAAAACCACTAAAAATATATAAAACACAATAATTTAATTTCTGTTTTAAATCTAATGTCAAGAATTATATTTTTCACTCTCCAGCAACTGAAAGGTCTTTCATTTAAAACTCAACAACTCTACCCCTTACTTCCCACTGTGTGTTGTATCGAATAGAGAGTATATCGAACGCGAAAACTTGTCACCAATTCCACCCCTTACTTCCCACAGTATGATATATCATACGTGAAATATGTCAATGAATTTGAACTCGCATTCAAAAAGGAATGTACAAAATGTCGTTAATACTCCTTCAGTAAGACTCCTGAAAAAATGTATTTAAAATCCAATAACACTTTTAATTAAGAGATGTAATGGGTTAATTGCAATTACTGCTTACGTAATGAATGAAATTCACACTAAGCGTTTAATTTATTAACAGTTATATCTAACAGAATTTAGATATAATATTCATAAAACACAATGAGGGGTAATATCTTAAATCTGCACCTTTTTCCTTTACAAATAGTTTTTTTGGAGGGATCAGTGAAGAAATGATTTTCAATTACATACTCGTATGTTATGACTTAAAATCGACAAAAGAATACTCAACCTTTGTTAAACCAATGTCATTTATTGCAAAACTAATGGTGCTAAGATTTGCCATTTATAATTACATAATATTATGTCGCAATTTATGTCCAAATTAACACATCTTAGTGATCATTTATAAAACATATTGTAAATTGTAGAACATTAGATGTGTAACCGAATTCATTTGCAGCTAATATATCAACACAAATTCGTTAATGAAAATTGCAATCCATGCAGCTAAAAAATCTTCCAGTTAATGGTGCTATGACAGTTCGTAAATTATTTCACTTTTCAAAACTTCCGAGATCCCTGCGAAAATGAGACATGCACCATATTTTAATCGTCCCTTGACTACCGTGAAAACATTTAAAGAAAAAATTTGAGCACTTTTTGACAAAATAGATTCTTGATAATTTGCATTAATTTGAAGCAGAAATTACACGAAAACCACTCATTTTGTCAAAAACATCTGCTTCCCCTGTTTTAATGATTTGATTTTTAGAACTGATTTGATTCCAAACAAAAATCTCTAATTCTAACAGTGTAGTTTCGAAATGTTAACTTTTTGCAATTTTTATAATAAGAGACTTTGCCGAAAATAAGTAGTAAAGGAGTCATCTTTTACCCTTGATACATACGAGGAGAAATTTAAATAAATCGAAGCCGAGTTTAAGAAAATATTTATTTTTAAAAAAGTAAAAGAAACACCCATATTTCTCGCCAAATTACGAGAAAACTACTCGTATTTTCTCAAAATTGTACATGATCTTATTTCATTACCTGTCTTTGATACACAGATATCGATAAGGAGAAAAGCTTCAACACTGTAATTGTAAAATGATACATTAGCCAGAATATTAATTTTGGTGAAATTTGCCTTATAGTTTAGCAGCTAGCATTGTTCAGACAGTCAAAGGGACACATCGGCAAACAGTCCTTTTTCCTTAAACCAATTTTTCGTTATCAAGAACCCACAAAACCTAAATTTTGACGAAACAACGTGTTAGATGTAGTAATTTACTACATGTGGGAACAAGAATTATCCCATTCTACTGTGGACACCGCACGAGTAGGTTGTGCAGTGTGTCTAGTATTTACGAAACACGAGTGACTAACAACGTGGTCTTACAATACGATCACGTGGTCTTACAATACGATCACGTGGTCTTACAATGCGAGTGAGTTTCTAATACCGTAACTTAAAGACTATGTCACGTTGATATTTTGCGTTCAACTGCAGTTGCAGCTGTTTTTTCCATAACATATGGGGTTAATCTGATTACAGGAGAAACATAACCCCGAACTGTACGGACCCACAGTAATATATGTAAGTGCAGAAATCCCATACAAGTGCTACCTTATCGGAGTTCTTTCCATCTAAAGAGCAAACAGTTGTAATTGAAGCTCAAGAAGAGCGTTTGTTTAAATATTATAACAGCAATGTCGCCTCTGTTGTTGACGCTAATGATATTAGATTTGTCTCACGCATATCTAACAATCGAATGTTTTCCGAACCGAATAAACAAGTTTCTCTATAGTCTAGTCATTTCTTGTCAATTCACTAATAAAAACAAAACAATTGTCTTAATGAATCATGTACTCAGTGTTATACCTATCATTAACAATCTCAAAATTGAAATAATATTCAATGTATGCCTAATCCTTCCATATGAAATAATTGAAAAGGAGTTAATTATATGGAAAATCAGTACGTATTCCAAGAGTTCGCTTATAATAGCAGAAATATCTGAATCAGGATTTTCGCGCTTCATGTGTTTCAGAAGACAACTGTACTTTTAAACTGAAGTTCTAAAGAAATTACTGGAGTCAACTGTTGTTTATTTTGAAAATACTTCATACCGTGTAGTATACGTTTCTACTGATATCATGACTGTTTTCATCACATGATCACATGACCACATGACCACGCGAGGACATGTGGCTCAGCAGTTTCTCAACACCTGGTGGAAATGATGACATGCAAATTGGAGATATTCAGTAACATAACCTTAATTTATCTTTTGTGACAAATTCTAAACATGGAGTTGGCTTCATTAATAAATAAATGCCACTATCCACTGATCTGCATATTGACTCAAACGACCTCCACTACGTGATTCATCTACTCGAATTGAAGAATCTAATCACTTCAAAAGATTGAATACAATCATAGGAAGCAAGCTAAAAAGAAAATGGGTCAAATAAATAAAGATAATTTAGCATAACAACCAAACCCTATCAAATCAGTCGAGGAAATAAACCTGGTTAACTAGAAAACAGATTTTAAAATATTATTGAAAATAATAAAAATAAATACCTATTATCTTACCATCAATTTGACAATTATGTGTAGAAACAAAAGCTACTGCCCTTCCACGTGATGACACAGAGAACACTTCAAGCGATTAATTCTTTACAACCTATAATAAGTACGTTTGTTTTTCAATGGAATGTAAATGTATTGAGTACTAAATATGAAAGAATTCGCCAGCAGTGCCGTCCAGAGATTATATGTTTACAGGAAAGTAACTTCAAACTCAACAAAAAGGGAAAATTAATGTTTCAATAAAAATATAACTAATAGCCATTACAGATTTAGTGGAGTAGCTACATTTGCCAAATAATTATCTTCTGCCACTAAATTATACACCAGCTCTGAATTGAAAGTTGTCACATTCAAATCCCGGCCCTAATTACACAAATTATTTGTAATATATTTCCAACAGAAATGCATTCGATTTTATTGAAAGTTTTAATATTGTTGAACGCACTGTGAAAATATTCGTTACAAAATTGACTGGTAATCAAAATTTTGAATAAATTTACAGTTTCTTTGTATTCTTTATCTTCGTTCGTGTGTAAGTGATAAATTTATTTGCATAACATTGGTAATACTAGTATCTTCTGATAGGAAACGGCTATGAGTACGTTCACCTTCAAAATATAGAAAAACTACTTAAGTTTACATGCAAATTAAGTTGGAAAGGCAGTGCTATCTATCTAGTGTTGTTTCACAATTTATATCTCCTTCACTCATGTTACTCATACCTCGGGAAAAAAAGGTGAAAAGTGTGCCAAGGACGGTGATAAATGAAATGGACTAATCAGAACAACCATCCATAGTAAATGATGATTTGAAAGTTAACATATTTTTTTAATTGCTAGCAACTCCATGTGGAGTTGGGTGTGGAGGCTTGAAATGAGACGTTACCTGTATGATTGTTAGTAATGTGTGTACTTCCTATATATTTTTGGTGTTTTATTTATCCTACTTTATAATTTTAAATTTTAATTTTTTGTTTTATTTATGTTAATTATCTAACAATAAATTTATTGTAATTATGTTGTCCTCATGCACTGTTCATTGTTTACACTGTAGCCCTGATGAAAAAATTATATATTTCGAAACGTTAGCTTAACTAATTGTTTCTCTAAACACATTGACCAATTCCGTGGACCGTTTTTAATTCTTTATTCTTCAATGGCCGTGATTATACAATGGCATAATTATTAATTTACTTTTAGTATTATACAATTTAGTAAAATATAAAGACTCCTCTTAATTTGCGATGTGAGTTTGATAACAATTTACCCAATGTGGCGTGAAACAATTTAGAATTTTCACGTTGTGTAATGAAGTTTTTCAATACATCTAACACATTTACGTTCTTGAGTACAATTTTCTTGAGTCCGATTATTTTGTTGACTATTGTTACATTGTATGAGATTATTTAATTTACTTCTAGGTTTGATTTTAATAATACTGTTGAACTATCTATAAAATTGTATTTCCTGCGGTGATCTGTGTAAATTAATGGTCCACATTTCTAGTACTACTCCTTTTTATCATACAATTTGTAATAATAATGTTTTAATTATTTTTTTGGAAGATATTTTAATTTCTTCATTCGAAAATGATTCAGGACATCATAAATAATACCGCGCATTGTTTTGTTTGTTGGATCACTGTAAGTTCAATACTGAATTTTATTAAAATCACAATGATATCTAGTATAACTTCTGTTATTTTCTTGGTAGTAGTTGGGAAGAACTTTGTCCCTAACCCTGACCTTAGTAGTTAACGCGCCCGATATCACTAATCATTCCACGATATTTCGAAGAATTAGTCATATACAATACGAGTGGTAAAAGTAACGTTTCATTTTGCGAGTAGGAAATGTTGTGACATGAGGTAGGTAGGAACGAACAAAATAAAATCATTTTTACCACGTGTGTCGCACAGTATTTTATGAAGCCTTACTGACATTTATTTTATTCAAGCATACAAATAATTATTTACGTTAATGCCAGTAGTAGCTGACACGATCAGACAAAGGTATATTATTTCCTTTCTTGTAACCACATTTTATCTACACATTTGAGTATAGTTTTACGTTTAAAACTACAGCTATAAATTGAACTTTTAGCACGCTTTTCAGCCTCTAAAAGTAATCGCTTGTAGTAGGGGCTATCTAAAATAGTTCTAATTGGTATCGCCTTGGTATCGCGAAAGTTGATAAATCCTGTTCCTACATGTTCCAAATTTCTTCCTAGCATATGCGTGTGCTTTGGGTAATCAGTAATCAGAAGGAGGGAGGTAAGCATTGTGTTATCATAATCCACTTTTTGTGTATCCTTGATAACAAAGAATTAATGAAGGCAAAAAGTTTGTGTGTGTGTGTCAGACGAAATTCCCAAAATTAATATTTCCGATCGATCTAAACAAACTTAAGGGCTCAGGGGAATTTCAAATAGATATTTTGTGTTTCGTGAATTCTTTACATGAAACATCAAGGCCATTTTCAAAAAGACGTCAACTATCAACATATAATTGCTTTTCTAAAATGTTTTATTTAACTACTCATAAATACTTATAATATTAGTAAATCGAATAACATGGTAGTGTATTTCATGTTAAAATGTTATTTAGGAATCTAGGAAAGTGATTGATTTGGGGTGTGTTCCATTTCATATAATCATATATGCTTGACTTGTTTACTTTCTTCTTAATCGCTCATGGTAACTGCGCGAGTGATCTATACAGTTTACAGTTAATCTAAAACTAGACCAATGTAATTCCAGTTTTTGTCAGGATAGACCGATATAATTTATTTGTGTTCTCTTCGCTTCAATGGGAATTCAAAATCATTTCTGCCGCTTTTTCTGCAACCATTTGCGCTGGTGCTTGCAAATGCCCAGAGACCATAGTAGGGAAGACCGAAGCATCCGCCACTCTCAGGTTGAATATTCCTTTCACCCGCAGATCAGGATCCACCACAGAAGAGACGTCGTCCTTGGGCCCCATGCGACAAGTGCAGCACGGGTGGAAGGACGTAAGCGAGAACCGTTTTAGAACGCACGCCCAATAGTCATCAGAGGCAAATTCGTGGTTCTCACACGTTGGCAGCTTCTCGTCAAACAACTTGGTGCCCACTTTCTGGAACGCCTGAGTTTGGAACAGCTCCAACATTTTCTTCAACCCTTCCACAGCATTCTTAACATCCTCTTCTTCGCCGAAGAAGTTGGGAAAGATTTTCGGTTGAACGTGAATATCCGTCGAGGCAAGAGTGACGTTTCCTTTGCTTGCAGGCCGGAGAGGTACGAGAACAGGAAGAGAGGAGTGTTTTCCAGTTAAGTTTTGATAAATATTCACATTAGAATTGTCATAATTTACAACTGGCGGATAGTCAAACATATACATTTCCATATTGGGTGCCGAATCAAATATTGGCCGGCCTGCTTGAAAATAATACACCATTTCTAAGAATTCTATATTAGACAGTGGCCCCTGTCTCTTCGAGAAATAATCGACATAATTTTCAAGCTCATGAAATACATTTTCGCTCGGAGCCACCGACTCGTTGAAAAGCAACGCGAGTCCAAAAAACATGGTGTGGTCGACGAGGTTCTGGCCGACCGGGAGGTCCTTCCGCACGGGGATGCCCATGTCTCGCAAGTGGTGGCTGGGGCCGACGCCAGAGAGCATCAGAAGCTGCGGGGTGTTGATAGCGCCTGCGCACAGCACCACCTCCCTTCTGGCCGTGGCCACGTGACTGGCGCCGTCGCGCTCGTAGCGCACGCCCACAGCGCGCCTGGCGGCCGCGTCCAGCAGCACGCGCGTGACGAGCGCGCGCTTGCGCACGAACAGGTTGCGCCGGCGCTTGGTGGGGAAGAGGAAGGCGCGGTTGGTGCTCCAGCGCTCGCCGCGCCACGTGGTCGTCTGGATGCGCGACACGCCCATCTGCGACTGCCCGTTGTAGTCCACCTGAGGCACACATCCTGCGACTTAATCCTCAAGTGTTGCCCAACGGAGCCTGCAAAGGCAACTGCGTGAGGTTTCCATACTTGCGGAATGCCAAAGTCAAAGAGTAAATGTGCTTAAACTTAATCAAGTGTTGTCCAACGGAGCCTGAAAAGTCAACTGCGTGACGGCTTCCCTACCTGTTTTATGCCCATCTACTGGCCCGCCTCCAAACACAATGACTAAATGTGCTTAAACTTAATCAAGTGTAGCCCAGTGGAGTCTGCAAAAGCACCTCCATGAGTACTTCCCTACCTGCGAAATGCCATTCTCCCGGGCCGCCTCCAAAGTCAAAGAGTAACGATCCTTCAACGTAATAAGTGTTGTCCAACGGAGCCTGAAAAGGCAACTGCGTGGGGGCTTCCCTACCTGCGGGATGCACATGTCCTAGGCTGCCTCCAAAGGCAAAGAGTAAATATGCTTAAACGCAACCAAATGACCTCCAATGGAGCTTGCAAAGCACCTGCGGGATGCCCTTCTCCCGGGCCGCCTCCAGGAAGAGGTCGCTGAGGCGCGAGGCGAAGGGCGAGTAGCTGACGGGCAGCGGGCCCTCCGTGCCGTGGAAAGGGCTGCTGCGAAGCTCCGGGATCTGCACGTTCTCCGACTTGCGGAAGTACGGGAGCACGTGGCGGTAGCCCCAGCCGGCGTTGCCCAGGCGCTCCCACTCGTCGTAGTCGGCGGGGTGGCCGCGCACGTACATCATGGCGTTGGTGACGGTGCTGCCGCCCATCACCTGCGGAGCACAGCGCAACTAGCCAACGGGGGAATGGGGCGCCTTCTCACTCTATTGCTTAACGTCGTCATTGGGCCCAAGTCAGCTACCCTGGCACACCAGACGCGTGTATCCTAAACCATATTCTGAATGTCACCTACGTGGTGCTCTGGTTGTGAGTAATGGTAGGATGAAAAACCCTTCGCTGCAGCACACGCGCACACACACACACACACACACACACACACACACACACACACACACACACACACACACACATACATACATACATACATACATACATACATACACACACACAAAAGCAACTAGTCGGGTCATAGAATGGTCCAGATTTGTCATACTACTTAGTTTCCACTTTTGCCAAAATTGCTTTTCGGTTTTGTCTCACCATGCTTCCGGTACCTGTCATCTATTGACGCTTCCAAGACATTTTTTCGCATTCTCTCAATTTTTGGGTACTCTAATTCTAGAATTTAAATACAACTTCAGAAATGTTATATAATAAAAAAATTCAAATTTCTATTAAAATTTTTGGACCCGTTTTTGCAAGAATGTCGTTTGTCCTTGTTAGAAATTGATTAATTTGAGCTTAATTTCACAGAAAAGGTTTGAGTTTTTGAGAAATTTCTTAAGGTAACATTTGGAGCTCTTGTACTCACAAATGCAATAAGTATAAAAATTCCCGAATTACAAATATTAACATGTAAAATATTTCAAAAAAACTACATTATTGTAAATTTTGAAAAATCAAAAAATATATCAAAATAAGGTTGGAGTCGTGTCGTCGAGTGTATTTAGCAATAAGCGGAATAAAATAATATAAAGAAAAATTTCAATCGGTTTTTGATATTCTTGTAAAATATCCTAATATTTCACACATTTTACTACAAATTACACGACATATACCAATATTTTTTTTAAATGCACATTACATTAGTTAAGGAACTAACACGATTCGAAATAATGCATTTGAAGTGTAGTTACAATGTTGGGAAAGGATTTTGGAGCTCATGAAAACGTGTTCAGATAAAACGTTACATACAGTTTTTACATTAACTGTCCTTACTATACTTTGACTAAACAAATGAAATCAAATGGTAATCAATGAAACCGCAAGAAAATTCAAAATAACACGATAAAATTATTATTAGATCATCAGAACACAATAATATAATTTGCTCTAAAGAACATGAGTATTCAAGAAATTTTACTGTGTCACGTCGACACGGAAATTACAACACTTTTGACGTCAAATAATGTGTTAAAAGCCTGGCGTCATATCATGCGACAAGGCTAGGATAACCACACGTTGAGTACTATACACGCAAGTTTTCGTGATATTCCACATCGGGGGGAAGAGGGCTCTGGCTACGTCACGGCTTAGAAGGGCGTACCAACTGTGGGCATGATCTTAACACCTCAACGCGTGCCACGAGAAATGCTTCGTTTTGAAAGTGCGAGGTTATTATCGCCAGCATTGTAAATTAGTACGTACCGTTCCGAGTCGAACCTAAGTATCTCAACGTGCCGTACTATTCAGCGCTGATTGAGGACTAGGGTGCTCGTGTATCAAGAAAACTTGCGATAGTAATATTAAGTTATGTGACACGACCCACAACCGACTGTGTGTCAACTACGTCGCCCACATAAGTCGTATCCATTAGCATAGAGAGCCGGTGCGAACAGAGGAAGATTCCGAGTTTTGTGGCAGATTTCGCCCATGTATCCAAGGATTATTGGACGTCAACCCCGTGTTCGGCCAATGCACTGGCGCTCAGAGGATTTCCTTACAGAATGATCCAGTATAACTGACCTCAAATTTTGAAGGCCCTTTTATATCATTTAGTCGGAGATGTTGTTCGTCGGAGTGATTCAGGTGCTATTTCAAATGATATTTTTACTTTCTCGCACTACTTCGTAAGTAATAGGAAAAATTATTGTTATCGTGTAGCGAAAATCGCCGATTTTTCGACAGAACATATCTTACCAGTCCCTGCCTAAACTAGTTTCAACATTTGTTTTTTACTGTGAATTTTTTTTTGTATTGTGCGTGTTATTTGTGCTAAGACGGAATGATAATATACATTTGAGGACCTTCCGGAGAGACAGTTCAGTTGTCATACCTTTATGGAGAACAGTGATATTATTCATGCAGGGAAATCTGTTCCAGAACTTCCTAGTTTCAAAAATATGCATAAAGAAAAGGGAAGAGAATATTTCGCCTATTTTAATATTTATAAAAATTCACAATATTATATTAATTCGCTTTTCGATCAAAATGCATTTGAATCGTACAATTCAATGTTCCAGGCTCTTAACTTGGTTGCATTTGAAACAAGTTATGATATTTTAAATTAATCTCACTAAAAAAGTTAATTGACAGTACTGTACTCAGTATATGTATTTCACGTAAAATTTCCGCATGATTTAGGGAAACGTGTGAAATAAAATCATCTCCATTAAATGATTGTACAGGTTTCAAACATTGCATGTTTTACCTACACCAAGTACATCAGAGTCGACTGAAAGGTCATGCCCTGCCCTCAAAAGAATGGACGGCTAAATTTAGAGGAGAAAATCATAGTACAGTACGACGAGTAATGTCGCCTCTTTCATCCACTTTATATCTCTGAATTACTTTTCCCTTTCGCTCCTGACAGCATAGGCGTAATTTAGGGAGAGTTCGAGGTGCTTCCCCCAAATCTCTATCGAGGTTTTACAATAAAGTAAAATATTTATTAATATAAGAAACAGATTTTAACATTTTGTGTAGCTATTGAATAATTATATAATGAAGAATAATAATATAAATGGGTTTTCCTAAACATTCCACTAAGTGCTTGATGTTAGTGCAGTAAGTGGTGCACCGGCGAGAGCAGTGCTGTTTGCTTCCTAAAGTCTGTTTCCTCCCGTGGGCGTCGACAGTTCGGCTCCGATTGTCCCTCTCGAAATAAAACGCTCATCACATCCCAAAAAACAGAAACTTCGTTTTGATGTAAGGAGCATTTGGAATGCCTACGACTGATAAGTGACTGTTGGTTCTGAGAATTTTATGCGGGATTTTATAGGGTCTGCTTTCCTCAAATTACGCAATAATAATAATAATAATAATAATAATAATAATAATAATAATAATAATAATAACGTACATTGATAGAA
>BOPP01000225.1:1679604-1724794 GCA_017312745.1 Gryllus bimaculatus | reverse complement strand
GGAGAGAGCGGAGAGAGAGAGCTGGAGAGAGCGAAGAGAGGCGAGAGAGAGGCGAGAGAGAGGAGAGAGCGAGAGAGAGACGAGAAGGAGGAGAGAGAGCGAGAGCGAGAGAGAGCGAGAGGAGAGGAGAGGAGGCGAGGAGAAGCGAGAGCGAGATGCGAGCGAGAGCGAGAGCGGAGCGAATGAGCGAGAGCAGGAGGAGAGAGAGGAGAGGCGAGTAGAGGAAGCGGAGGCGAGAGGAGAAAGCGACAGAGAGGAGAGAGCGGGAGAGAGGAGCGGAGAGAGCGAGAGAAGAGCGAGAGCTGAGAGAGGCGAGAGCGAGAGAGAGCGAGAGCCGAGAGAGAGTGAGAAGCGAGAGCGGAGAGTAGGGCGAGAGCGAGAGAGAGAAGAGAAGATGAGAGAGAGAGAAAGAGGAGAAGAGAGAAGAAGAGAGCGAGATGAATTAGAGGCAGAAGAGAGGAGGCGAGAGAGGAGGGCAGAGGGAAGATAGAGAGAGGCAGAGAGAGAAGAAGAGAGGGCAGAGAAGAGAGAGAGGCAGGAGAGAGAGAGGCGAGAGATAGAGAGGCAGAGAGGAGGAGAGAGAGAGAGGGCAGGAAGAGAGACGAGGTCAGAGAGAGAGAGGCAGCAGAGAGAGGGCAGAAGAAGAGAGGAAAGGAGAGAGGCAGAGGAGAGGGCAGAGAGAGAGAGAGACAGAAAGAGGAGAGGAGAGAGGAAGAGAGACAGACAAGAGAGAGAGAAGAGAGACAGGAAAGAGAGGGAGAGAAGAGAGAGAAAGAAGAGAGAAAGAGAGAGAGAAGAGAGAGGAAGAAAGAGAGAGAGAGAAAGAGAGAGAGATGAGAGAAAGAGAGGAGGAGAAAGAGATGAGAGAAGGAGAAAGCAGAGAGAGGAAAGAGAGAGAGAAAAGAGAAAGAGAGAAAGAGGGAGAAAGAGAGGGAAAAGAGAAGAGAAAAGAGAGAGAGAAAAGAGAGAAGAGGAGAAGGAAAGAGAGGAAAGGAGAGAGAAAGAGAGGGAGAAAGAGAGAGAAAAGGAAGAGAAAAGGGGCCAGAGAAAGAGAGAAAGAGAGAGAAAGAGAGAGAGGAAGTAAGAGAGGAAAAGAGAGAAGAGAGAGAGAAAGAGAGAGAAAGTAGAGTATGTAAAGAGAAGAGAAAGAGAGAGAAGGAGGAGGAGAGAAAGGGAGATGGATAAGAGAGAGAAAGAGAGAGAGAAAGAGAGCGAGAAGAGAGAGAAGGAGAGAAAAGAGAGAGAAGAGAGAAAGAGAGAAAGAAGAGGAGAGAAGAGAGGGAAAGAGTGAGAAGAGAGAGAGAGAAAGAGAGGAGAGGAAAGAGAGAGAGGAGAAAGAGAAGCGAGGAGAGAGAGAGATGAGAGAGAAAGAGAGAATGAGAAGGCGAGAAAGGAGGAGAGAAGAGAGAGGAGAAAGAGAGAGAGAGAAAGAGAGAGAGAGAGAAAGAGGGGAGAAAGAGAGAGAACGAGAGAAGAAGAATGAGAGAGGAAAGAGAGAGGAGAGAAAGAGAGAGAAAGAAAGAGAGAGAGAATGAGGAGAGAAAGAGAGAGAGAGAAAAGAGGAGAGAGAGGAGAGAATAGAAGAGAGAGAGAGAAAAGAATCTCTCTCTCTCTGCCTCTCTCTCTCTCTCTGCCTCTCTCTCTCTCTCTGCCTCTCTCTCTCTCTCTTCGCCTTCGTTGGAGGCTGCGAGATTCCTTGAGAAATGCTTTCTGCGCGAAGATGAATAGTTAATAATGCTCACGGGATTTTATATTGAATGCCAGGGAGACTGCCCGAGCCCCGCTGAGACCGCGAGCGAAGGGGCAAAGCTATTGAAAATAAATTGGTATAAGATTGCGGCAGAATCAACGCGTTCGAAGGACGAGCCATGAAAATCGGCTAATGGTAAGTTTAATTAAATTCTCTCAGAGCGCGGAGCGTAAATTAAGTGAAGGGTTAAGGAGACCCCTCCCCCACACCATTTTTTTTTCTGAATGTGTATCGTGTATCCTACTTTAACCTTTTATGATTTATTACATGATTAGCATTTTGCGGATCACAAATATGTGTTCGATCGTTTGTACGCGTGGGAATCCGTGGCCTAGTTCGGAAAAGTATTGACTATATTTGCAGTTATATACAGTAAATTTGATTGTACAAAGTTTTGAAGTGTGTTTGTCAGAGAGTTTGCTGATTATTTCAACAAAGACTTGGAAAAAACATTACTAAGTAGTGTTTCATGTGTTGTTTTCATGACTGAAATTTTCAGTAAATACAGGGAAAGGTCGAACTAGTTAAATAATATCTGCTCAACTGATTTTGTTGCAATATATTCGAAAATCAAGTATTGTAATTAATAATAGAAATGATAATTGTGAAAATGATGAAATTAATGAATTGTGAAATAAAACAAGTATCTAAAAAGCTCTAAACAATGTTGTGGTACTTCATATGAACAAACAAAATATTAAATTATTAAGGGGCATGAAGTTGAAGATAAAGAAGTTCTACATGGTACCGTTTGACTATTGCCCGATAATGAGGGTGTAGGTAAATATAATGAAAAAGTAAATTTAGTTTGTGGACAAGAATTTCATCGATGTCAAAGGTCACACTTCTTGGAAGGATACCACATGATTCCAAGATAACAAAATTATTGATTCTTAAAAAAATAAAAATATACCTGAAGTGGTCTTTGTACATAATTACGTTTAAAAATTGGTATTCAGTATGTGGTAACAAATATTACAAGTAACATTGTTGGAGATTGAAGCTAGTGATAGGATCTTGTGAACTTCGGAAACATGTCTTTTAAATCTAACCCTAATTATTGAGATAAATTTTGGATTCAATTTGATAGTCAATTAGTAGGAAATAAACAGGCCATTGAATGATCAGTGCATTGCCAAAGCATGAAACAAAACAATAGCAATGAGAAACATTCTTAAATATACTCTCAAAATAGACTAAGAACTAAGAACATTGATCTTGACTACAAAAATAATGTTGTGTGCAACCCACAAGTTGTAGCAAAGACATTTAATAGACATTTCTCAGAAATTGGAGAAAAATTAATTCACTGAAACTTTTTAATTAATATAAATATGCGGTCAAATATTCACACATATACAAATGTTAACTTCCTGTAGAATTAAATCTGCTTATCTGCAGAATAAGTGATATATCCAATGAAAAACAAATTCTCTACAGGACTGGATAATATCCCTGAAGACCTCGTTAAACTTATTGCAACTCACATAAAAGAACCGCTCACTCACGTTTGTAACTACTCCTTAAAGATAGGTATCTTTCCCTGAAATTCTAAAAAAATCAAGTTAAGCCAGTATTAAAAAAAGGCAACACTCACTATTTCATGAAGTACTGACCAATACCCTTACTATCTGGATACTCAAAAATTCTAGAAAAGCTTTTTAATGATACTCAAAAATTTTCTCAATTCAAATAGCATATTGGCAGTGGCCCAACATGGATTCATAAATGGTAGATCTACAGACACAGCCATCTTCACCTTTCTAAATGACATACTTGTTGCCCTAGATCAGAAAGAAATTCCCATCAGTCTCTTTCTAGATTTATCAAAAGCATTCAACATTATTGACCATTGCATACGGTTATCCAAACTTGAAACTTTGGGAATTAGAAGCATTGCACATCAATGGGTTGAATCTTGCCTTTCAAATCATTGTCAAGTAGTCACAATCAAGCATGTTAGAGATAAAAAGATTTCTAACCATTGTCCCAACCTAGAATGATAAATTATGGAGTGCCACAAGCATCAATCCTAGGCCCCATACTATTTCTATTATTCATCAATGACATGCCTCTGACCCTACAAAAGAGCAAAATGGTCCTATTTGCAGATGATACAAACATTATTATTAAATCAAATACCCAACAAAATCTACAAAAAAAAAGAGGCACTAGTAAAAAGGTTCCAGGAAAATAAACTCAAAATATAAAATAAAATAAAACTGTCTCCCTAAACTTTTAGAATCCACTCTAAATAAAAGCCTCCAGCACAAGTGATGCCTGGAGCAAAAAACACACCGGTAAAAATAGCCCCAAAAACAACTTTCTTTGGATTGAGTATTCAATATGATCTAAAATGGAACTCCCAAATCACAGATCGAAACAACAAGTTTACCAAGTCATGTTATGCTGTATACATCCTTCAAATTCTAACTTAGATGCACTGTGAATGATGTACTTTGCAAATGTTCACTCGCACTAAAGTATGGAATAATATTCTGAGGAAACTCCCCAGAAAGTATTCACATTTTCATTATCAAAAATGAATATGGAGATCAATGATAAACATTTAAAACATGAGTCCTGCAAACCACTGTTAAAAAAATTACAAATACTACCACTTCCACACATGAACATATTTGAAATATTAATCTTCACAAAGAAGACACTCATGGGTAACAAGGATTCTGTTATTCTAAACACAGAAGTTCATAACTATGATACTACACAAAAAATCTGCATATCCCACGTAGTGAAACTTCACTCTTTCTAAAAAGTACCCTTATAGAAGGCATTTCACTATAACAAACTCCCTAGCAAATTTAAAAGCTTAAACTTGATACACACATTCAAAAATAAACGGGAAGCTTTCTTGTTAAAACATACATTCTACTGTACAAAAGAATATATACGTCATAAGTACGTGTTCACATCAATATAAACTAGTACTAAAAATGTTTGCATTTTTTGTTGCTTGTTTTGAAACCCTCCTAAACAGGTTGTTTGATATAAAGGACTGATCCAGCCCAGGCACGAATCTATGAAGATGTTCTTGCTTCTTTTTTTTTATTACTATTGTTTTTTTTAATTTTAGTCTTCTTAAACTACCATCTATAAAATTAATTAGCATCTCATTATATTGTATTTAGTATGAGAAGTGAATTGAATTTTAATTTATATCTTGCATTCAATTTTTAGAAATACTTGTATTGTGCATTGTATGATTATATACATATCCTGACTTGTCATACATGGCATATGTTGTATTTATGTGACTAAGATATTATTATTATAGTTGGTGAGTTGATGTTGTTGTTGTTGTTGTTGTTGTTGTTATACTGTCATAATTTACCACATATGTTGCTACACCATATTCTTCAAGATAGCTTCATTGGTATATGCCTCAAAGAAATTTAGGTATTATACCTATATTATATGAATTTATTGCAACCACTGTGCTGTGCCTTTTCAGGAATACTTGGGTTTGAGTCAAAGTACTTTGTGGAGCCAGAATATATACAATTTCTAATATTTGTAAGAATCATACTAGAAAAATACTAAGTATTTGCAAGAAAACTCTCAAAATTCACAGTTATTTCACTTAAAAGGAATACCTCATGTTTTTAATTATTTTGGAAATTTTTGTAATTGGGAGGTAGTATCTTCAGTAGGCATGGTTGTAGAATCATTGTTCACAGCGTAACTGGAACTAAAAAATTAAATCTTCATTTAAATGTGTTTCTTTTCCCTTTGTTACATGTCTGAGTATGTTGATGATGAAGTAAACTAATATAAGGATTAGTGGAATTATAATTACAACTAAAGAATTTAACAATAAATTTAACACACTTAACAGATTTTTCCTCATTTTATATATTATTTGGAACCTCTTTTAGCTAAAGAATTATATATTAATACTCGTATGAATCTTCAACATAAAATTCTTTGAATGGACCATCCTCTTATTTCAAATACAACATAAATTTCATTACTCTGTATTCAGAAAATATAGCACAGGTTACGGGATCACTTCTTATGAAATAGTTTTTGGTTTAATCATCTAATGTTACAGTTTCCTCAGTACTACAGTTTCCAAATTAATCTTGGATACTGAATTATACTGCCCACAACTTTTCAACAGCAGATAGAGTTGGAAATATAATGGGTTTTCCTTACAACCTAATCATTCTCAATACATGTTACTTCTTCACAGTGTAATGGAGAAAATCCAACATTTTTTCTAATTCTGTACCCTTCATCATAATGCATTAATGATTGAGTAAAACCTCTTTTCAAAACTGTAGATGCAGTTACATTTCAAGAAAGTTTTCATATTCTCAAACAAGTGTTAATATTAGACAAACAGGAAAGTTCCAACTTTTTCTTTGTCCTATACAGCATACAGCAAAGTGTGCATGTTCTTCTATCTCATCACATTGCTTCTGATTTTATTTAGTTTGAATAAGAAATATGTTCCTCCTGCTGGAAATAGATAACCACAAAAAATTTTAGAAAAAATAATTACTTAATATCTGATTGAATATACTAAAATGCAGGCTGTTCTCCCTTTTGTCAGGTGCTACATTTTTCACATTGACTGCTTTTTGCATTTCTGACAATAATGAATCATTAAATCATCATTAAAATATTCAAAATCATCAACAGCACAAGAAATATTACATTAATTGATATTACTGTCATGAGTATTTATTTTATCAGTATCATCTGCAGCAAAATTAATTCCTTTTTGTTTTCTGATTTGTACTTTTCAAAATAATTTTCTTCAATAGTAATATGTATTATACATATATAGAGTGGTGTTTGGGTTAAATATTCAAGGGCATCACAAACTATAGCCAGGCTTATTGATTCATACATACACTAATTTTATTCATGGTTTCAATGCCTTTTTTGATTTTATTTGTATCATTGACATATTAACAAAGTTTTGGTAGAATTTGTAATAAATCATTTATATCTATTGAAATGTTTACTAGTCAACCTTTCTTTCTAAATTGTGCATTTAAGAGGTCCGATCTCACCTCTCTAATTTGTTTAAGTTAATTTAGGGTGCTACCATGCATTACTCCAATTATGATTCCTAACTCTTTTATACCCTGAGAAATATCTTCATATTTCATCAATCAAATTTACATTTTAATAGATATGTTTTAATTTCAACTATTTCAGAATTATTTTAAAAAACTCCTTTGTAAAACCAGCATATATGATGTTCAAGATTTCAAAAATTCAATGTTCAGTTTTGATGATTAAGGATTTTGTCTTTGCAGCTTGTCACATAATTTTCTATAAAATGAAAAATTTCATTTCCAATAACCTCTCTTCTTCTCTTTTATTCAAATTTTGCTCCATAGCACTTTCCATGTTGTCTACCATCCTTTTCTTTTTTCTAGCACTATTAATAATTTGACCATGCTTCTGAATTTGTCAATTTCCGTTAACCTCTTTTCTTCTTAGAGTGTTAATCAACTTTGTGCTCTTTTTCCTGAATTTATGGGTCGGTTCTACTGTACTTTCTTTCAATTGTATCCAAAATCTGTTCCTTTACATGTCTGTTGACATGTCTGTGGGTCCCTTTATTCTCCTCTTTTTCATTGTATTCAATCTATTCCTTTCTATTCTATTCTCTATTCCAATATATTCTCATTCTTTCCTCCCATATGCATTAATTAACCTATTTATTATTTTAGCAATTTAATTTTCACTGACTTTATAAATTGCAGTGTTTCTAAGTAATCACGTTAATTCATTTCTTTTTTCTTCCTTTCTCTAATCTTTTTTTAATGTTTGTGATTATTGATAAATAATCAATTTTTTTCTTCTTCTTTTTCTTTTCTTTTTTCTATTCCTTTCTCGTTTCCTTTTTCTTTTGTATTATTTTGTGCCGTGCATTAATAGTCTTCCTCCATACTTCATAAGTTCTGCCGGGATGTTGTCTGACCCCTCTGCCCTATTGGCTTTAAGATTATTAATAATATAGCATACAGTATTCATTATATATTGTCAGCAGACTTTCCTTGCAATTTCTTACATCATCAGCAGTAGCATTATTTGTTTTGTTCTCTTAGTTAGAACTATTTATATTCAGAATACTTTGTCTCTACTTTATTTCCATCTTTCTATGATTTCCGTTTTCTATACTAGAATGTTTCCTATTGCATCCTTACATAGCATGGGAGTGAGATTATTTTGTTGCAGATTATATTTTAATTCACACAAAACTTTGTAGTTTGTTTTTTCTTGTAGTTCTGATAAATTGCTAGGAGTTTCTGATTTATCCACATTTTCTTTTTCTTTTAACAAATTTTATTTGCTTTCTCTCTTTTGAACAGCTAAAACTCATAGCCAGCTTTTGTTTTATTTTGCATTGCGTTATTCTTTTCATGTATTGCACATTTACATTCTTCATCCCACCATTCATTTTTTGGTCATGTATTTTGCTTTCCAATTTTTTTCATTAGCAGCATCTGCTATTTCCTTTTTAATATCTTCCCAATGCTCATTCACAACTTTTTATCACCCTCTACATATCTTTGGCATTTTTTTGGTGTCGACTAGTTTTGAGCTCTGAGTTTTAAAAGGTCGTATATTAGCCTTATTCCATTTTGTTGCTCTTAGAGATTCTTTAGGTGTATCTTAGGTAATTTCTGTTTAATTATAGCTTTAAGTAGAGTATGATCTGTATCAATATTGGGTCCTCTTAGTGACCTCACATCCTCCACAATCTTTTTCCTTCTGTTATTAATTAGGACATGGTCAATTTGATTCATTGTTTGCTGGTGTGGTGAGACCCATGTGCCTTCATGTACGAGTCTCATATTACTGTATGTAGACATTGCATAATAACTACTTCAAGATCATTAGATGCAGCAAAAGTGCCTAGCATTTTTCCATTCTTATTTGTACTTTCTTGCAGTATGTCCTGCTACATTTTTATACATTGCTTCTTTTCCAACGTTTGCATTGAAATCACCCACAGTGATTATGATATCTCTTTTTGGAGTTGTTCAACTATTCTTTGTAGGCTTTCATAGAACTGTTCTTTAACTTCATGTTTATTAGTAGGTGCATACACGTTAATTATTGTAATATTATTAAATTAACCTTTCAGCCTTAACTTGCATAATCTTTCATTCATTGGGTTAAAGTTTATAACATATTTCAGCATATTATTCTTAATTAAAAATCCTGTTTTATTATCCATTACGTTATAATAAAATACAAAGCTACATTTCCTTATATTTAGCTTTTTTTGCTGAAAGAGGCACATTTCTTTTTAAATTTCAATTAATATACAGATTTGTCTCCTCAAATGGAAAAATGTACTTCATAAATCTGAATGCGAACTAGATTCATGAGAAATTGTGGGAATGGCTCTCGTTTATTGCAGCTGTATATGCCTGAACTTCTTTTAGATGATACCATGGCGCTGGATCCCAGAAATAATTTGTCCGATTATGAGTGATATGATAATTTATCATTGGAAAAATAATTTGTGGCATTGGAATGGATTGAAAAAAATTTACTTTTTTTCAAATCTTGCGATTTTTAAAATTTATTTTTATTTATATATGTTAATATTTTACTCATCTTTCAACTATTTACAGTTAAAATGACGGGAAGGGATACTGGAACTCAGAAAATGTGCGCAGATAATCTACGTCACATACAGTTTTTATTGTTTTGGGACTAAATAACAATAAATCTAAATCTAATGGCAGAACTATGCGCGTGGGAAGTGAATATACCTGACAGGGACACACAAAAATATGTGACTAATATTTCAGCACAAATTTTTATTAAACATAGTTTTAATTAATTTACATGAATTGCTTACATTTTATTATATATTAGCGTTCTGAATTTTGGAAGTCACGTTTCCGTCACTCGATGAAGCTGAAACCCTGAGTTTGTTCGGGCACCAGCCGCCATTGCTTCGAGGTACAGTGTCTGCGTGGGAATTTAAACGCTCGGGTGACATCACACTAAGGCTTGGATGGCGTCACCAGGAGGAAGATCTGCACACTGAACGAATTCTAGAAATATCGACTTATCTTTTCTTCGATTTAAATCAGCTGTTACGGTGTCATCCAATCGGGAGCTTGGATGACACCTACAGTAATGACGTTCAAGTTCCCGATTGAATGGCACCGTAACAACTGATGATCTGTGAAATGATTAAATCGAACTATAGCTCTCCAACTGCAGCTCCAGCACAAGAAACTCACATTCTCACTTCATGTAAGAGAGCGACGAGAGCGCGAACGCCACAAGAAAACCACACATCCACACAAAATGCTAAAGGTCCATTCACAATGCAAACATAAACATAAGCGTGGCTTTAACATAAAAGTTAGGACTACGCCCATGAGCGGACTCATTCACAATGAGTTCGCATAAGCATAACACGTAAGACGTTAACTTAAAAGCTGACAAGCTTCTGTGCTTACGCTTAAGTGAGACATAAGAAATGAACCCATCACAGAACGGTAACTCAAAATCGAGAATCGAAATTGGAGCGATATCGACATAAGAAGTAACACCATATGAGCCATGAACACAGTCGATATCTTGAAATCGATTCTCACATCCAACGAATACTAAACCAGAATGCCTCACAGCCAATAGAAACTCTTATTTTTTGGTCACGTTCATGTTAGACATTGTGAATACTTCAGTCTATCCCTTTTGTTAATGTTTACGTCTATGCGCTACGATTATGTTCACGTGAACGCACAGTCGGCTGTGTGCGAGAGTTTTAACGGCCGTCGTCTTGCTCGGGGACGACCATCTCCTGCAGCTGCATGGCGTCGACGCCCTTGACGGAGGCGAAGGGCAGCTCGCCGTCGTCCACGTACTGCGCGTAGGGCAGCGAGGCGAGCGTGCTGAAGCCCGCGCGCTGTGCCTGCTTCTGCGAGGCGGCGCCGGTGAAGATGGTGGCGGTGACGCGCAGGCGCAGCGCGCGGCAGAGCGGGCGGCGCGCGCGCAGCAGCTCCAGCCCGAGCGCCTGGCCGCGGAAGTCCGGCAGCGCGGACAGGCCCATGGCCGACAGGTAGGCGGCGACGCCGTGCCGCGCGAACACGTCCACCTCGCCGTCCAGCTGGTAGAGCGCGCGCATGATCTTGCGCGACAGCGGCGTCTGCGCCTGCGCACCCGGACGCGCTCAAGTTAGTATTGACTAGGCTGTCGGGGTGACGCCGCGTCCATGGCGAAGGTGCCGACGTTTCGGTCGCCATTCTGTGACCTTCCTCAGGGCGTAATGCATTACGCAGGGCATTACGCCCTGAGGAAGGTCGCAGAATGGCGACCGAAACGTCAGCACCTTCGCCATGGACGCGGCGTCACCCGGACAGCCTAGTAAATACTGACTCCGGCCGCGGAAGCCTACGCTCTCACGGTCAAGCTAGTCAGGCTGTATTAAGTAGGGAGTTTGTGTCAGCCTTAGCGGGAAGCACTATTGATCTTCTGCGCATGCGCAGATGCACTAAAGTGGTGCGAAACTTGAACTGCGCATGCGCATGCTCACGGACACGCTCAAGTTAGTATTAACTAGGCTGTCCGGGTGACGCCGCGTCCATGGCGAAGGTGCCGACGTTTCGGGAGCCATTCTGCGACCTTCCTCAGGTCATAATGCTTCCTTCCTCAGGGTGGATCGTACATTACGCCCTGAGGAAGGTCGCAGAATGGCGACCGAAACGTCGGCACCTTCGCCATGGACACGGCGTAACCCGGACAGCCAAGTAAATACTGACTCCGGCCGCGGAAGCCTACGCTCTCACGGTCAAGTTAGACAGGCTGTATTAAGTAGGGAGTTTGTGTCAGCCATAGCGGTGGGCACTATCGATCTTCTGCGCATGCGCAGATGCTCCTAAGTGGTGCGAAACTTGAACTGCGCATGCGCGCAAAGTACATTGAATTGAATTGAATTGAATTTGCCTTATTTTACGTGGCGAGACTCGGGCGATCAGGCCCGCTCTTCCGTCTGACCACGCAAATTTCGCTAGCAGAGAACGAAGGTATTTCTTGGGCGAGAAACAGGAGATTTGAATTTAGCTCAGAGGCGTCATTTAGGCTTGAGGATCTGTTACATGCAAGTCAATCTAAGAACATGGGACAGCCGGCTTTACTTCCCCTCCGATGGAAGGCGTACGAAGGATTTTTTCGCCCTTAAAAATCCACGGGATCGGGTTTGAACCCGCCAACTTAGGTACAACAATCCAGTACGCTAACCGTTACCCCATCGCCGCCGCAAAGTAAATGTTTATAGAACGGGTATGACGTGCATTAAACTGAGATTCTTCCTCGACTGTAGCGACCGACCGCTTTTGGACCTAGTAAGAGTTGCGCGGGGGCGGCTCACCTCGTACGCGGGGTCGTCCTTGCAGCGCACGTAGAGCACGTTGCAGGCGACGAGGCGCGGCGCGCCGTCGGGCCAGCCCGTCCACGCGGCCAGCGACACGCGCTGCTCCAGCAGGCTCTGCCACATCGCCCGGTACTGGAAGCACGCGCACTTGCTGCACCAGCTCGAAAGGACTATTTGCGGGGCTGGTGCTCGGAGCGGGAGGCATTGGAATGACCAAAGGAGTTCGCCAAACATACTTTCGTACCAATTGCGTACAGAATTTCTTTAGTAGAAATTCATGGCAACTTACTAATATATATATAGGAAGAATGTATGAGAAATTTTGGTGATGAGCTCTTGGGTTGAATTTCGAAAAACGAGGCATCATAACACATACAACATACCCTTTACTTTCCAGCATGCATTTGTTGCATACGGTCATGACTTCTTTGTGGTACATGTATGACAAAATCTATTTTGCTTTATGAGCATAGCAAAATACCACTTTCCAATTAATGAAAAGTAAAGACAAGTACTGGTTTTCATGCATGAGTCCTAGGGAAAAAAATTGGTAATATTGTAATGTAATATAACGAATTTTGTTATAAAGTCAGGCTAAAGCCTCCGTTCACGAAATTCACCAGCCCCAATAAATACTTCTCCTCTTTCAATACGATACTATAGTACATACTCGTACAAACTCATGCAATAGTACAAAGGAGAAAAGTATTGGAATCGCCTGAACAATACGTTTTGGAAGTCTCGCTCGTAAAATTGTTTTTAAGGTTATTTTCACCTGTAACTTCGAACCTCAGGAATAAGGTCTATTCGTTCTATTCCAAAACTGATTAAAAGATGGAGATGTTGAGGAGAGCCGTGCAATTTTGTATCCGAAATTTAGAATGTGTGTATTGATAAATGGATGTGTTGATCATAAATCTGAACGATTAGACGATTTTGAGCTGATACTTCGTAAATACGTCAGGAGTAAGATGTACTTGTGTCGATCCTCACATCATTAAGATATTTTAAATTTGGGAGTTTCTTTACAAGAAGCTTTTGAAACATTTTCAATTTTTTCTGAAAAATTGCTAAAATATTTTTATGTGGAAATGTTTTGTTCGAATAGAAAAAAGTATTTTCATTACTTTATATAGTTCCTATACTCATTAAAAGTTGTTATATTTTGAAATTGCAAAATCTTAATGTATAAAACATTTTCACTTTTTCGTTTGAAATAAAAAATAAGAAAAAACTGTTGAGCTGTTTTTGAGAAAGTTTTTAATAGTCTGTGAGACGTCATGTACAAGAAACATCCGAGGCATGAGCAAATGAATCCGGGACTTGAATGTGATTGATTGATTGTTAGTGATTCCGGGCGCGTCAACTGTTAAGGTCATTAGGCCCGTAAGTGTAATAGGTGTTGTTTGCTCGGGAAGTGGCGGTTTTCTTCCCTCGCTGAATGGTGAGATCCGGTGCCGACCTAGCTGTGTGCTAGCGATGTTTTCCCCAACCAGATATCTCCTACCAGCGGGGTACCGCCCCGGCCGGGATAAGTTCTAAGCTCCCACCTGGTCTCCCGGAATGTGTGGTAGAGTAGTACATGTGAGTGTGTGTGTGTGTGTATGCAAGGTGTGAGGATAGGGCAAGGAAGAGGAAGGAAAGATCGCGCTCGGGCCGTGGCCCGTTTGTTAGGGTACTACTCCGGCAGTCGCCCGGTGTTGATCCGGGAAACCGCGGTAAACGAGCGACGAGATCCGCTAGAACACCAGCGAGCGGCAGGGGGTCCACCTGTGTGCTGCGAGCGGAAGTGAGCGTACCTCGGCGATGACGTCAGGCGCGGCGGCGAGCCCCAGCGCGCGCGACGTCTCCTCCTCGCGCAGGAAGTGCTTCTCCATGATGCGCAGCACCTGCGCGTCGTCTTCGGGCCGCACCGTCTGCACCCAGAAGTCCGGCACGCGGCCGTCGCCCATGGCGCGCCGCCCGCGGAAGCGCGCCCACACCACGCCCTCCAGCGCCACGCCCTCCGGCCGCTGCCACGAGCTCAGCATCGCTTGCGCCTCGCACCTGCGACAGCGATAACACAACATCGGTGTTCAAAATACGACGGCGAAAAACCATCGATGTTTTTAAACATGAACATTTTTAAACATGGATGTTTTTAGACATGGATGTTTTCAGACATGGATGTTTTCAAACATGGATGTTTTCAGACATGGATGTGTTCAAATATGGATGTTTTTAAACATGGATGTTTTTAAACATGGATGTTTTTAAACATGGATGTGTTCAAACATGGATGTGTTCAAACATGGATGTTTTTAAACATGGATGTTTTTAAACATGGATGTTTTTAAACATGGATGTTTTTAAACATGGAGGTTTTTAATCATGTATGTTTTTAGACATGGATGTTTTTAGACATGGATGTTTTCAGACATGGATGTTTTCAGACATGGATGTTTTCAGACATGGATGTTTTCAGACATGGATGTTTTCAAACATGGATGTGTTCAAATATGGATGTTTTTAAACATGGATGTTTTTAAACATGGATGTGTTCAAACATGGATGTTTTTAAACATGGATGTGTTCAAACATGGATGTTTTCAAACATGGATGTTTTCAAACATGGATGTTTTCAAACATGGATGTTTTCACAATCGATTAGTCCTCTAACATTAAATTCATGTGCAATAAAATTTAATTTCGCACTTCGTGTTGTTCGTGTTCAAGTTTACAAGACTCGTGCTTACCAATTCGCCGAAAAAAGGTACGATAAGAAGGGGCCGACCCTACGCCCACAGCGTATGTGTTCGTTATATCACCATGTGCAAAATGAATATGAAGTGCAAATACAATGGCATAGAGGTGTTCGGGCTAGAGGGTTTGGTCATTGTAGATAGTGAATAGTTGGACTGGTCGTTGGAGATAGCATTTCTTTGGTTTCAACACATGAATAACTGTGTTACTATCCGTTATTTCGTAGTTTAACTATTACAGTAGCGTGATCATGGGAATTTTTCATTCAGAAACAAAATATCTGAAAATAATGGAACATCGATATTAATAAAACATCGATGTTAATAGATCGATGTTTAAAACATCGATGTTTCTACAAAAACATCATTACAAGTTTACACATTTACAGTAGCGTGATCACTGGAATTTTTCATTCAGAAACAAAACATTTGAAAATAAAGAAACATCGATATTAATAAAACATTCGTGTTAATAGATCGATGTTTAAAACATCGATGTTTCTACGAAAACATCGATGTCGCTTCCCTACTGCACAGGGGAATGCGCCAGGGCGTTGTAGGGGTTCTAATGATCGAGCGTTGAGAAAAGGCGGGAGATCATTAGATCCCTTACAACGCCCGTGGTACATACATAATTTTATTTTTTAACTCATTTTATTGATTCATATTTACTTATTCACTAATTAACTAGATGTTCACTTCATTCGGTTTTCCTTTTCATTTTTCTTTCACATAATTCCCTCTCATTAAATGATTCATAATACTAAGAACATATAGCACCATTCAACTGTTTTCAAAATTCCCTCGTAGCCACAATTCTCTCTATCCGGGTACTTTAGGTAGAGTATCTAGTGGTGTTCTCAGATGGACAGACAGATAGACGGGTGGACATACGGACGTTTTGAAAAGAACCACTTTTTCGGTATCAGGGGACCCCAATTTATGTATTTCCGTTCAAATCTCGAAATCGATTTTGCGCCCCATTACATAACTTTCCATATACGTCTGTGACGTCATGGATACTCACAGCGAACAGACACAGAGCTTTCATATAACAAATATATTTATTAACAAAGAAAACACAACAAATATTTACAATTAATTTCCTTCTTACACCCTAGCTCTGATAGACCTACTATCCCCTGATCGCGGGAGCGATCCAAACCCGATTGATGATCAGTTTCGATCGTGGCATTCGCCACTCCTACTTCTGAAGCGCACACAAAGCCTAGCTTCCGTGACCGGATGTCACACTGGGACACAAAGTCCGTACTGGCGTACCAACTGATGGTTTGCCTCGATCGCAGGAGCGATCGTATCCGATTGAGAATCGGCGTGAATCGTGGCACTCAACCACTCCTCACCTCGGAGCACGCACACAGCATCGCTCCCACAATAGATGCCACGAAGCACGCTGGCTAATACGTTACACTACGTATATTAGTATACGTGCGTATATTAGTCTGTGTATACGTACATATACGGGAAAGTAAAAATGCCATAAACAAATTAATTAATTTCGCTTTCATTGAACGATCTGAATGTTCCAAAATTGCAATAGTTGGAAATAATAAGGAAGTATGGGCTATTGGTGCACCTCTAGTTTTAAATATCTCTCAGGTAGTTAATATTTCCATTATGTGTGTAACATAATGAATAATACATGTTTGTTAAACATAATACCTAAATCATGTGCGAGTACAAGTGCTTAAATTTCTAATGAAGTTTCTCGAGAACGCAAAAATTTTCAAAACTACACATTTTCAAAAACGCTCCAGATGATTGAAAGAAAATTTGCATTTAGCGCCAGCTGTTGCACTTCTGTAATATTCTTAAATATATATTTCAATTCTACTATTAGGGGACCAAAAATTGATACAAATGTGAAAAGAATGTCGTTCAGGCGGCAGTTAGGAGGTGGTTTGGGCAGCGCGCAGTTGGCAGGTGGGAAGACAGTGAGACTGAACCGAAAGTCCAGCCTTAAGAGATAAGAAAACTATCTAGTATGTCAATGTCTGTGCCATTCTGTAGCACCGCTAGTTTTATTTAGCTTAGAAATTGCCATATTTTTTAATAAATTCAATTACAACATTTATATGATCCTGTAAATTTTAAAATGCGTCTCAGTGAGTTTCTTGTTCAAAGATAAAGTGCTCCAAAATGAAAAATAAAATTTCAAAAATTCTTCACATTAGTACCAAATATAATGTTAATATCCGGGGGGAAACACAGTTATGCTTATTTAAAACAGAATTAACATGTTTATTCATTATTTTTGAAAAACGGGTTTTATGGCTGTAACTGCCTCACAAGACGAACAGTGATTTTTCCTTAAAAATGTATTTTTCGAAAAGGAAACAGCACGTAAGTCGTGTATCATCATCTCAAAAATTCTTCAAAATCCTAGAGGAACACATCGGAATATTTCCTCGTCAGTAAAGGTTCAACTAATATCCAAGAATATAAATGCACTACCGGTTTTACTACGCGTTGCAGTCTCGCACGTAGTTATCATTGCACTTATCGAACCAAACGTGTAGTGGTTGGACTCTGGCACTAATGAATCCAAAGGTAAAGCCGACCTGAATAGGCGATGTCGCAAGGCCGAAGGGACGGGGTTACCTCGGCTCGAAGGCCCGCGATTTCGAATCCCGCCCCGGGCACGGATGAGTGTGTGTATGTGTATGTGTGTGTGAGTGTGTGTGTGTTCATGTTGGCCTTACGTATGTGTACCCCTTACAGTTACCACAAAATTAAAAAATCACCGTGGACGCTGTATGACCAAGCAGTTAAAAGCGACCTTTGAACTGAAACTTGGTGAATTTGAAAAGGTTCCGCGTGCCTGCCCTTGGGAACCGGGGCGCAGCCGCTAATGTGTTTGCCCCGTCCACAGCGCGAGCACTCGAGGCGCAATCGCGTGGTTACGTAAATGCAGGTCGAAGCTCACTCTTATCGCGAGTAGGGATTAACAACATTCATTTTCTTTCTACTACACGTGCTATGCAGATGGTTGCGTAATGCTACAAAGAAGCCATGTCGATTTTGACGTTAATATACGTTTAAGAGGCTTCCGATTCATTTTTTTTTTTCTTTAAATCGTCTATCGATCTGCCTGTTCATCAGTCTCTCTGTTAACTAGCGCCTAAACCGTTCAGAGAATTCTAACCAAAATGAATAATCCCCGATTAATCGGCCTCCTGATCTTAAAACGATCCTTTATATTTTCGGGAGACATTACATCCATTTTGTAACACTGTGGAATTATCTCAAAAAGAGCTCCATTTTTTAATATTATTTTCTTGCTCCTATAAAATAAAATACGCCTAAAATATGAATCTATTTTCAGTAAAATGTTCTTAAAATCGATAATTTAAAAAAAGCTTATTATTCTTTTCTCAGGAAGAGCAAACTACAGTTATTGAAATGGCGCAGATCCGATTGTGGTTAAATTATCTGAATTTTCGAAAATTGTCAACATTCAAAATCTGCCTTACTCTACAACTACAATACTGAAGATAAGGGATTTTTTTGGAACGAAATTGTTTCTTGACAATTAGTTCTTTAAATAAGCACATGTACTATTTTTCATATTATCAGTAGTGCTCCTGTAATAAAAAGCAATTTTAAAAATAAGATGTACTTAAAAATTGATTCAATTGTTTTCTTTAAACTTTTGGTAGGGATATTGCTAAATGCTCTGAACAACATTACATAAATGTCGTGTTGATGTGCTGTTTTGGTTTTCAAAAATTATACAATTTA
This sequence comes from Gryllus bimaculatus, assembly GCA_017312745.1. Lineage (NCBI taxonomy): Eukaryota > Metazoa > Arthropoda > Insecta > Orthoptera > Gryllidae > Gryllus > Gryllus bimaculatus. The sequence continues at coordinate 1,706,157 of BOPP01000225.1, read as the reverse complement.
TTTTTTTTAAATATCTCATTAATATTTACATTTCCGGTGCTTTTACATTATTGCATTTCTTAGCTCTTCTTACTATTTTTTATAAAATTTCTAAAAAGACCTTTTGTGTGAAAATGAAATCGATGTAACATTACGCATATCGAGAAAGGATCAAATGACGTTCTTTCAAAAAGGGCTTCAATTTTTTTCTACATACACCCCATTTTGAAATATTCTTTTGATTATTCAATAATTACACAAATGGAATTTTATTGAAATATCTCACACGTCGTTAATATTTATATTAAGGGCATTTTTATACATTACTGCATATGGAAGCACAAGTGCTCAAAAAATTTCAAATGAATTGTCTCTAAAACTCAAAACGTTTCTGTAAAAATTAGCTGAATACTGCGCTCTTTCAGAAACCCTCTAAAATATTTTCTTAAGAACGTTCTTAATATTAGAAAAGAGAATGGAAAAGCTTTTGTCAGTAAATTAGTCTGTTCATAAATGAAGACGTTCTTTTCCAAAATTATAGTAGTAACCTAGTACTGCTCCATCAGCAGTTTGTATTATTTGTAACGGCGCGCAATATTATAATATTGCATGAATCTTAAAAAAATGTTTTCAACTATTTATTTTCTAATGGCCGAGATTCGAAGAGCCGGTTTTGAGAAAATATATACTTAAATATTACCTGTAATTCATACAAAATTAGGTGGAAGGCTCTCATATTTTGGAAAAGTTGCTCATCAGACGTTGAGGTTTCATGTAATGCACTCCCCCAAATTTAAATATTATTTTCAAATTCCCAAGACCGTTGACGTTAAGATCTATCAAGGAATATCTTTTTTAGAAAAAATTGCCTGAACGGACAGTCAATCGTTTTGCCGCTAATCGATTTTTCGATATCAAGGATTCAAAACGTGTGTTCGGACACCACATCGTCTTAGAAGAAGAAGTTTACTACATAAAAGAAGAAGATTTCGCCACTTTTTCATAATCTAGGTTTCACAAACGTGTTCTGTAAAAAAATAACCGATTACTTCCGCAGCATTACAGTACTTTTTCCTTATTTCGTAAGTACGAAGTAAGGCTAGAAAGTAAAAAGACTGGTCAATAGACAACCCAATAGAAGCCTTCGCGCAAACATGCTTAGTAATAGTTGATAGTAGTAGTTCACGTTTTGTAGTAGCTGATAGTAGGCCTTCGCAAGGCCCGATGTCACAATCCAACGCAGCAGTCGATAGAAAAAAGCTTTACACAGTGTTACTGCGCGATCACAAAAGGGGTCGCTGCGTCGGACCATCTGTAACTCACTTGCTTCGGGGATGCGTCGGGGGCGTGTCCTCCTCCTCGGCTAGGCTTCAGATGCTGTGTGACACCTCCGGGCTCATCCCGCCACTTTAAAGCGCAACCTTATCAATGTGATTGGCAACCGGCATATGTTGCAGCCGCTCCTGATACTGAACATCCTGATACTATAGTGACAGCGCGAAAAAAAGGTTTTTGGAGTCTCCTCGCAGGAAGTCTTCAGCCGTAACATGATAAAGGAAGGGGGCGTGTGCACCCCCCCCCCACCGCCCGCTGACGCAGTTTTACGACTTTCACGCATAAATACGCTCGTCGGAGACGATTCAGAGCGACCATTATACTCTTTCAATCCCATTCATTCAATTAAATATCACAAATCATACAATATATGAGGCCTACAATAGTTGAGAGTAACATCCTCCAAATTCTTATATTTTACGAAAATTGATTTGTGCGGCTCACATTATATTGTCTCAATCAAAACCAGAAAGTTGTTCGAGGACCAAATAGAGAACTTAGAGCAGGTTGAAGAGGTTAACAGCAGCCAAGTTGAGATTCACACCGGAAGAGGTGTACTCAGCGCATCAACTGATGTGACTGCAATGCCTCCTACCGAGAGGTCCTAGGCTCAAGCCCCGATGGTGTCAGGATCTTTTTGACATTAGCTAGATAGCTAGGTCGAGTTCTGTCGCTGTCTGGGGGAGAATTCTGGCTGTCGGCAATTCAAATTAGTAGTTTTCCGTGGTTTCTCCCATCGATATCAGACTAATGCCGGAGCAGTACCCTAAAAAACGGGCCACGGACCGCGCACGAACTTTCCTTCCCATTCCTCGTCTTGCCCTACCCCTTACACGCACTTACACTTACATGCACTTTACCACCACACATACCGGGAGATCGGTCGGGAGCTTAGAGCTTGTCCCGGCAGGGGCGGTGCCCCGCTGGTGGGAGATACCTGGTTGAGGAAACCGCCGACGGAAGATTGGTGCCGGATCCTCTCATCCAGCGGGGAAAGATCACAGCCACCTATCGAGAAAAACATGCACTAGACTTACGGGACCGGTGCATACACACACACACACACACACACATATATATATATATATATATATATATATATATATATATATATATATATATATTTCTCACGCCTGAAATCACTAATAATCAATTGAGATTCACTCGATGAAGTTTATTTTATTCCGTAAGAAAGTAAAGTGCCGTCGATAACTCCTTCGTGAAGGGTCAGTGTCAGTGATGACCATTGGCAACGCAATGATCTCCAGCAAGATCAAAAATCTGATGTACCATTGAGAGAGGTTTGGGATGGAAAATTAGATGACAAAGAACGATTTGGCAAGAAGTAGCTCCTCCTAGTAAAAGCGAATTGGGCACATTGCGAATTCAACTTCTAAAGAAGTCGTTCTAAAAAATGTTCTGAAAAATGAATATGGTTCTCAGAAGAAGATGTGGGAATATGAAAAATTGAGGGAATTCCATGACAATACCGTGGGAGGGCATCTAGGTATGACGAAAACTAGAGACGCTGTGCGGACGATTTTACTAGGTGGTTTGCTAGGTGGTAGTGTCATGTTTATGTCACTAGTAAGGACCACATAGAAAGAAAATACTTCTTATGAGGTATAACATTGCAAGTTCTTTTTAAAGAATTGCCATTGACAAGGCCATCTCATGTCTAATGAAAAGTAAGAAATAAATAAATCCTTGTAGTCAAGGTCTGTTTTTTTAAATGGGTAGAATTAGGCGCTCTACCTAGCCAAGAGCATATTTTCGAAAAATTGTACATGATATTATTTCAAAATCTGTCTATCAGCAATATATTTTATTGCAGAAAATCATCTTATACAGTATATTGTAATGGTAGGAAGACGCCGAAAAAATTGAACGTTTGTAGTTTTCGAAAATTTGTTTATTTAAACGAAAATGAGATTTGTACCATATTTTAAAAATTGTTTAACGATATTTGAGAACACAGTTTAATCGAAACGTTTGGAGTCATTGTTAGGAAAATTCAAATATTTTGTTGAGGCTTCATGTAAAGTACTTCCAAGAAACATCTTTAAAGGACTTCAAAATATCTGATTGAAACACGCAGGGCCTTGAGATTGTTTAGATCGATTAGGGAATGTTAATGTGGGAGAAAAGCGTCTGAACACTGGCTCCAGCGATGACCATAGTCAGAGGGATATTGAATCGCTTTTGTTTGATGAGAGTGATATAAATTTTTTCATTAACTTTAATTGAATAATCGTCTGAATCTATAAAAGCTAAATCTCAAAAAGTCATTATTTTCCGCTCTAATTTCTGACGAGGACACTTTGTATACTTTTAATGTCAATTCAACGAACCCTATTTATTCACAACCGTTTACTACATTGTATACAAATATTATGTCTTGACTATGATCTTGCCTCACCGGGAATTGAACCCGGGACCGCGTAGCCGACGCCGACTAATGAACGAAAATTGATGTGAGTGCCGGGCCGCTACCCTTCTCGACCTTTGGTGGGTTAATCAAGAATCGAATGTCATTTATAATGGGAATTTCTGACAGAGATCCTTCAGAATTACCCAATTGATTTTGCAAAAAATAATTTTTAAAAGACGTAAGTTGTGGTAAATGTTTTCGTGGCTCAGAATTACCAAATACTGAACATTAGAAAATTACCCTTCTATACAACACATTACATCTTTTTAATTCGCAATAAAGCTGAAATAATCTCGTAGAAAAATATACACACGTGAGTTCATTAGCAGGCTTTTATTTTCGGGACACTATGCATGGGAGATAAGTGGGTACTGATAACATGTTATCTTTGCCGCGTAAAGGTCTTCGAAAGAGACTGGCAAAATAACCACCAACCAATCACTCTCTAAAGCTGTTGTGTACGTGACTCCGACACACCTCAGTAACTCGTAAGAGGAGCGAAGTCTTTTTGGCATTCAGCTGTTTTTTACTATTGTTCGTTATCAAATCGAACCACCTAGCACTCGAAAATGTGTATTAGTTATCTCTATCTTAATGAAAGGCAGTGTTAATGAAATGACTCTCAATTCTCAATGAAAGCAGAGGTGTGGCTGAGGAGGCAACCAATGAAATCAGTAGATAGCAGAATTAAAATACTAGAGATAACTCGCCCACAAAGTCATCGCACTGCAGTCTAGTACACTTTCTTCTTCTTGTAAACAGCTACACTCCAACATTTTGGAACTTCAATTTGAAAGTCAATCGAAATGTATATAACATACTCCTAATGTATTGTAAAATAAATAAAAATAGTTTCAGAATTGTATCGCCCACTCTTCAAAAAAGTTAGAGAAAGTAATTCACTACATATGGAAACAAGGTTTACACACTTTTAAGACCCGAAAGTTGCACTTTTGTGACCAAAATTTACCGTTTCTTTTCAATAAGCATTACAATACTTTCTCTACACTCTGTGTGCGAAAAAAGTAAAAGTAAATAAATCTTATTCTTCTATGCACTTAATTACTTCCTCTTGCACTTTGTATAATTAAAATACATGTTTTGTGCGTCCTTGATACAGAAAAAGTGATATACTGCAAAAAGTCTCCATTACTCCCTCTTTCATGCCAACTAGCGCACAAACCGTTAAGACGATTTTCTCCAAAATTGACATTCCTCGATCCTTTTGAAGGAACTTGAAGCCCTGCAAGTTTGAAATTCGTTTGATTTTTGAAAACATGAAAACTCAACTCAATTTATCAAATTTTCTGAAAAATGGGTCCACATTTTTTATTTAACTTAGTCCATGAATCGCGTAAATGACGTTTCAAAGAATGGATCAGAACTTATCTTCGTTGAAATACCTAATTTTTTGAAAATTGAAAAGTTTGAATTGAAAATAATTTTTTCGATGTCATCCTACAACTACAATATTAAAGATACCGATTTTTTCCTTGCTGCAATCTTTTGTACATAAACAGCTCTTGAAATAACATCATGTACTTTTATCGAAAATATGAGTGGTCTCGTTATTATACTAAAAAGACAATTTTTAAATAATTATTTTCTCAAAAAATGCTCTATTTTTTTAAACTTTCCTACTCGTATATATTTTAGAACGGTAAATATGGCGTAATTTTTTTCACACCGCCTTAACAAAGCGCAGGAAATTCGAACTTAACTATTTCGATTTTTCCTCACTTTTTGAAAATTAGGTAGTGCGTCAAACATGGGGCCAGTACCACCTTTTTTTAAATTTCTTTACTACATACGTGAAAAAATATTAAAAAATGAAGCCTTTTTTGAGAAAATAATTGTTTACAATTTTTAAAATGCCCATTATTGACGCAAAATTTGGGAAATGGCCCAGGGGCTACATGCAAAGCGCCCCTCAAAATTCAAATATCTGTTTCAAATTCAAGGGCTGCGACATCAGCTAGATCGGTTGGGGAATATCAGTTTTGGAGAAAATCGGCCGCTAGTGTTGTTCACAGACAGAAGCTCTGTATTCAATATTTTAACTGAATGAAAAGGCAGGAAATTTTTGAACTTTTGCAAATTTCGAAAAATTAGGAATTTCAACGAAAATGAGACTTGAACCACTCTCTTTAGACTCCTTTACGCTATTCGAGGCAAAGGTTTATTAAAAAAATGTGAAGCAATTTTTGAGAAAATTTTGAAAAGTATTGAGACTTCTCGTAAAATACCCCATAATCAAAATATCCGTTTCAAATAGAGGGCCGCGAGTTTTTTTTAAATGATCGAGGAATATCAATTTTGAAGAAAATGGGCTAAATGCTTTTGGCGCTAGCTATGTCCACAGACACAGACAGACATTTTGCTGTGAATCTATTTTTGGGTATCAAAAATCAACGAAACATGGTTTCTGACTAAACAACGAGTTAGAGGAAGTAATTTACTATATATAGGAATAAGATTTATCAATTGTTTTTTATCCGTGCCTGGCAATATAGGTTTTGGTTCGAACATTAGCCTTCCGGCGCACAATTATTATACTTTTTTCTTGCAAAGTAAGGCCAAGAAAATAAAAAAATGAAATTAAGAGACCTGGAAAACATTTTTTTAATTTTCCATTTTTTAATTCAATACGTAAATTCAGAAATAAGATCGTTAATCCATAATTCAAGATTGAGTTTTTGTTATCCAATGGCCTTTGTAGGCTATTTACTTACGTGTCTGTTGTCGGTGAAATGGCTCTCTATTACAGCCCTGTAATAAAGTATAACCCTATAATCAAGTAGCTATCAATTGACACGATAAACAATAGCGAAACTGCTACCGGCGAACTGAACAATACGATGTGCACAAAATCATTTTTTATTGAAAAATAAAGAATTATACATAGAAACACGTTTATACTTAATACTTTAGTAATACCTATAACACATTTACTCACAATACTCATCAAATTAAAAAGTATAATAAACACTTTTGTACATAATTCGTATACCCACTTGCATTAAGTATTGGTGCTTTCACTGCAAAATCAACTTATATACTTTATCGCAGATGTTCTTAATAGTTGTAATATTAATATTCTTTCCTCCACTCCTTGAAACTTTCGCAATCCTTATTTTATTACAATATCTTTAAATTTAAGGTGCAGTAAATCTTTCACAGCTTTCGCAGCTTCACGTTTAATACTTTTAGGAATATAGTCAGACATCGATTGGAAAACTTAATTAAACTCTCCATGGTTTCCGATGTACCTCCGAAATCAATATAATGCTATACGCGCATATGTGCTCGTGAATACTCGTCTACATTACACGTAATGATCTGCTTCAGCTATTTATAGAATAAAATACTAATCTTGTAAATAAAAGTGGTTATGTGTGTGTGTGATTCGAAGACAACTCTGTTTTGTTTTCTCAGTATTCATTTGGAAGTGAGGATACATGGACGAGGAGTGGGATTACAGAAAAAAGAATTGAATATCATATCCTCTATTCGACGTTCACAGATTCAAGGCGTGAAAAAGATACAGTAAGTATCTCGGACATTCATAAAAACAGTGTGTAAGTTATTCATAATTGGAGACTCCTATTATGACCGGATAATTAAGTACAGCATTTATCTCACTCTTTTCAGTCGATGGAGCTGCAAACTCCTTTTTTGGGAGCGCACCAGCCTACATTGGTTTAATGTACTGTTAGCGTATTAGTACAAAGATTGTAATATAATATTATCCCCGGAAAATTAAATAAATAATTAATCATATCACGTATCAACTTTAATATAAAGTATTGTAATACATTGTACATACAAGGATTGTAAAAATACCTCAGAAACAACAATGTAGGTTGTCAAGCTAGTTGGAGAACGGAGCCTAGCAAAATTTGCGTAGACGGAAGAGCAGGTCTCGTGGTCTGAGTCTCGCTCCATAAAATAATGCATCAATTCAATTCATATCACGTTGTTCTTCCAAGAAGTTGAGTTACAGAGGATAAAAAACCACCAAGTCTAGTCTTTCACATATACCGACTGAGGTGGTTCAGAGCATAAGCAGTGCCTATGAGCGGGAGGTCATAGGGAGGGAGGGCTAGACTCCTAGGACGGATGCAGCCGCTGTCAGGAGGAGAATTCTAGCGGCCGGATTCTTTGATCGGTAATTTTACTTGATTTGTCCGATCAACACCACGCGAATGTCCGAGCAGGACCCTAACAAAAGGGCCACGGACCGCGCAATCTTTCTTCCTTTTCCTTGTCTTATCCTCAGTCCTTACTTACACACACACTTACACTTGCATGCACTGCACTACCCCACATGTCGGAAGCTAGTTTGTCCCGGCAGGGTTGGTGCCCCACTGGTGTGTGTTACCTGGATGGAGAAGTCCGGGTGTAAATAAATCGGCGCCGCATCTCACCATCCAGCGGATGAGATCCACTGCTACATCCCTTAATAACATGCACTACACATACGGGGCTAATGACAATAGCAGATGACGCTCCCCGGAAAATTAAATAAATAATTAATCATATCACGTATCAACTTTAATATAAAGTATTGTAATACATTGTACATACAAGGATTGTAAAAATACCTCAGAAACAACAAACAATGTAGGTTGTCAAGCTAGTTGGAGAACGGAGCCTAGCAAAATTTGCGTAGACGGAAGAGCAGGTCTCGTGGTCTGAGTCTCGCTCCATAAAATAATGCATTAATTCAATTCATATCACGTTGTTCTTCCAAGAAGTTGAGTTACAGAGGATAAAAAACTACCAAGTCTAGTCTTTCTTACAATTCAATGATGTCTTATATTATGTGGGGAGGATCAGGCCTTCGGGCCTGTTTTCCATCTGACCATGTAAATTTTGTTGCATTCCTTTTACCATCAAGCGGCGAAAGAAGGCATTACCGGGACGAGGAAACAGGGGATTAGAATTTAGCTCAGAGTAGTAGTAGCTCAGTAAATCTGCAGCATGGGATAGCCGGTTTCACTCCCATTCCGAAGGAAGTCCTATGAAGGATTTGTTCTCCCTTAAAAACCCATGTTTTGATTGAATTTCAGCCCGCCATCTTTGATGTAACAATTCTATACACTAATCAGCCCACAACCAAAGCATTTTAAGAATGTTGTTAGTTCACTACATATGTTATGTAGTACATGTTATCACTAAGTTTTCTCCAACGTAATGCGAAACGGACCGCTCTAACTTGATGCAAAAAATATTCTATAAATCAATCAAAATAATTCACTTTTACTTTAACACACGTTTACGAATATGATAGTACAAAGTGCAATTTTGTTTTACGTTTTGGAGTGCGTATAGTTTAAATTCAGTTAATCTTTTCTCTGAAAACGGTGTCCATCAATATACATTCATTCATACGATATACCAAAAAGTGAGAATGTGGTGGAATGAAGACCAAATAAATATGATAATTTTTCCAGTGTAAAATTCGTATCGTGCTTCTTTAAGTGTGCTGTAGTGTTTCAAATATGAATCCTGGTTTGATTTGGAGATATTTTATTACAAATTCCGTTTTAATGTGGTGAAAATTAAGATAAGCAAGTTTAAAGTTGTAGTTGTCGAATTGAGCCTCCCTAAATAGTATCTGGTACAAAAGTTGAACATTGGGGGAAAAGACAAACTTAGTTTCAAACAGCTATACTTTAAGGAATTCATATCGTTTTGTTTCTAACTATAAAATTTGTTTTGTTGTATATGCTTGATTTTTAGTAATACATGCAACGCTTGGAACAGAGAAGAATTTGCCACTCTGTTCAATACAACTTGATCGGTGCATAAATACCCAAATTCGTAATAGCATACTAAATGAATCAATAAAGCGCACTTCAGACTACATCAATTATTTTGTACAAACATAATTGGCAACGTCGTATTATTTATGTTCAGGAAGATGATACGACACATACACAGGTGTCTCAGTATTTATTTGAGGAATATCGTAATTTAGAAGATGCTTGTGAATTACGATAGTTACTAATTAGGAAACAGATAAATTAGTAAGGAAACATGAATAAAAACATCATAGACAAGTGCGCTGCCTTGAAGGACCATAAGTTCGATTGGGTATACAAGAAATCAGTGATTTAAATAATTACGATAACAATGTGTAAATTTATATTTTCCTAATAGCTCTTCAGCTGTCTTCACAGCCACGAATCGCCACTGATTGTGGAAGGTCGTTGTACCACTCTTCTTTTGTTGTGTGCGCGTGCATGTGAGAGTATGGGTGTTGTGGTAACTGGCAATGAGTTGTGTTGTGGCATAAAACAATGTGGTATACGCAGCAATAATAATAAAATAACAGCACGAGTTGTAGCGAAAGACAATTCGCGTGCTCTCCTGGAAAAATGTCCTTTCAAGAGTAAATACTTGGCTGTCCAGGAGACGTCATGTCGTAGGCACAGGTGCCGAAGTTTCGGCCGCCATTCTGCAGCCTTCCTCAGGTCAAAATTTCGCGGCGGCTTCCAGACAGCCACGTATTTACTGTCTCCGTCCGCACAGGTCTACGCTCTCCTCTCAAGAGTGTTGTTCCTCGTCGTCCCTGGGCCCGTAGAAGATAGCCTGGATCTCCATGTGCGTCCAGGTGGCGTCCTTGAATGGGCGCTGCCCGTCCTCCAGGGCGAAGTCTGCGTAGCGGCGCGTCTCCAGCACCTGCGAGTAGAGATGGGTATTAACAGCGCTTCTTCAAAAACTGTTATCGGAATAGGTCGACTCGTAATAACGGTTATTAATAACAGTTGAAAAAAACCGCGACCATGATCAACAACCTAACATGGTCGACTGCTGAGAGTTAAACCAGGCAATACGATTAACGTTGGAAGCACCTCCGGCGCTTGCTTGCACTTCTTATCCAAACATGTTTCGACAGAGAAACAGCTGATATGAGTGACCGTGTATGAACGGCGAAGGAAAAATAGTAAGTGATACGATGAGTAGTAAATGTGTATGGAATATTATTAAAATGACTGTGATACGTGATTCGGGTTCAGATAGCAAACATTCTTTCGAATAGGCAACTTGTGGATAGTGTATACAATAACATATAAGAATATTGTTGCACGTGTAATAATGACGAATTATGTATTAATGAATCTATTATTTGAAAACTTGTTATTAACGAATAACTAACTACAGTAAAATTGTTATCGTACAAAATTATTGCCGCGAAAGCTTGTAGTTCCGATTGGGCCCAATAGAATACAGTACTACAAATTTCAACTGATAACATCCTAAACGAAGTAACTGTTATTGTGAATAACAGTTACGAAATGTTAAATGTCAATAAAATGACAACCGGAAGAGATGGTTCAGGGCATCAACTGATGTCACTACAATCCCTGTGACCGGGAGGCCCTAGGTTCGAGTGCCGACGGTGACAGGATTTTTGACGCTAGCTTGTCAGCTCGGTCGAATTCAGTCGCTGTGTGGAGGAGAATTCTAGCGACCGGCTGCTCTGATCGGAAGTTTTCAGTGGTTTCTCCGATCAATACCAGCTGAGAATGTCCTAACAAACAGAACAGGGATCACGCCCTTGTTCGTATCCTCATTCTCCCATTCTTTGTCCTGTCCTCACCCCTTACACACACTTACACTACCACACACGCCTGTAGCCCAGTCGGCAACTTAGAGCTTGTCCCGGCTGAGGCGGTGCCCCGCTGTTGGGAGATATCTGGTTGGGAAAACCCGGCTAGCCAACGGTAGGTCGTCACCTGATCTCTCCATTCAGCGAGAGATCACCGTTTCCTCCCGCCATAAAACACGCACTACGCTTTCGGGACTAATGACCTTAGTAGTCGACGCGCCCGCTTTCACTTCCAGTCCGGAAGTAAAGGGTCAAGCCGCACCTGGAAGCCCGCGCGCCGCGCCTGCTTCTGCGACTGCGCGCCCGAGAAGGCGGTGACGCTGAGCGGGATGCGCAGCGCCGCGCAGAGCGGCCTGCGCGCCTGCAGCAGGCGCAGCCCGACGCCCTGGCCGCGGAAGGGCGGCGCCACCGACAGCCCCAGCCCCACCAGGTAGCTGCGCACGCCGAAGCGCCGGAACACGTCGGCCGCCGCCAGCATCTCGTTCATCAGCAGGAACATGGGGCGCGTCTTCTCGCCCTCCATCTGCGCACGCCCAAGACAGCACATAACCGCCTAGCGTATGGTATGGGTGAGCGATTTATTTTATACTACGTCGCATTTCGGTTGATTACGTGCCTCAATGTGGGCGTATGTAAATTGGGGACCAAATAATTCCTCCATCCTTTCTCTCTCAGAGACGTAATTCTACATGTAAATTGGGGACCAAATAATTTCTTCATTCTTTCTCTCCCAAAGACGTAATTCTACATGTAAAATGGGAACCAAATAATTCCTTCATCCTTTCTCTCTCAGAGAGGTAATTCTACATGTAAATTGGGGACCAAATAATTCCTTCATCCTTTCTCTCTCAAAGACGTAATTCTACATGTAAATTGGGGACCAAATAATTCCTTCGCCTTTCTCTTTCAGAGACGTAATTCTACATGTAAATTGGGGACCAAATAATTCTTTCATCCTTTCTCTCTCAAAGACGTAATTCTAGACGTAAATCGGGGACCAAATAATTCCTTCATTCTTTCTCTCGCAATGACGTAATTCTACACGTAAATCGGGGACCAAATAATTCCTTCATCCATTCTCACTCAGAGACGTAATTCTACTTGTAAAATGGGAACCAAGTAATTCCTTCATCCTTTCTCTCTCAGAGAGGTAATTCTACGTGTAAATTGGGGACCAAATAATTCCTTCATCCTTTCTCTCTCAGAGAGGTAATTCTGCATGTAAATTGGGGACCAAATAATTCCTTCGCCTTTCTCTTTCAGAGACGTATTTCTACATGTAAATTGGGAACCAAATAATTCCTTCATTCTTTCTCTCCCAAAGACGTAATTCTACATGTAAATTGGGGACCAAATAAATCCTTCGCCTTTCTCTTTCAGATACGTAATTCTACATGTAAATTGGGGACCAAATAATTCCGTCATCCTTTCTCCTTGAGACGTAATTCTACATGTAAATTGGGGACCAAATAATGCCTTCATCCGTTCTCTCTCAGAGATGTAATTCTAAATGTAAATTGCGGACCAAACCGACCCAGATAAGAATAGAGACTTATTGAGCAGATAAGCGTGTTAGGGATCCGCCGCTGTGCTGCGGTCCAACTTTGCCTTGTGCCTTATTGAAAATCTTCCAGGCTCGTTCCTATATCGAAATCAAATGCAAAGAATACACTAGAAGTGTGTTCAAATTTAATGTTCAGCGTTATAGAATATTAGCTAAAAAAGAATATGAAAAGGCAGATAAACATAATTAGTTCAATCAACGAATGATTAAATTGAATAAAAACCAAATTTAGCCAAACCATATTTTAAAAGAAATATTCCAGTCCTAAGCCTCGAATTTTGGGAAAGGAGTTGTGTTTTAAAAATAATGGCTTTGAAAGTGTTCATCGAAAATTAGCGTCCCCTTCCACTTTTACCTGGGAGGGGAAGAAGTAGTCGGTCCCCAATATATGTATTTCCTTCTCTGGGCCGGTCCCCAATTTACGTATGAGTTAAACTCTTATTTTCCTTCTGGGCCCCAATTTACATACGCCGCTCAAAGCTGGCCGTAAAAAACGAACTTATGGTACAGTGAATAACGAAATCTCATACGAACTTACGAACTAGTAAATTTTGTACCAAAGTTTCTGTTTTTTTAAAAATATATGGCCAGCACCAACGATGTAGTTGATTACAATAATGAGACGTAAACGTACAAACATTAATGAAAAATGTAGATAACAGTACCATATGATGACAAAGTTTTAAAATGTCTGGTAAGTAAGCCAAAATTACATTCTCATTGACATTGTTAATATTATTTGTGTTTTCTAAAAAAAATCATATCCTTTTTTATATCTTTCATCAAATTTCTGAGGTATTAATTATTCAGTTGCTTCGTATAATCTATTATCGTTTTCCTAAGTATTACTTTCAATTCCGTTTTAAAATGTGCAGAGCACTGCAATTGTTTCACAGACTTCAAGATTCCAGGGGATTGTGGCGCTGCGGGTAATTTTTTTTTGCCACATGTACATTGTGAAATATTGCAATACGAAATTAAAATAAAATTAAGGAAATGCGACATAGTATGAAATAAAACGTGTTATGACACACGTGCGGAAATGCTTCATTACTCGTTAGAAATTCCAGCCTCGGCTCCTCACGTTACCTCGGCTAGAAACATCTCACTTGTAACATTTTCTACCCAATTACTATTATGTGCACAGATTATGGAGAAGTAATTTATGAAATTAGTGGAAATCCGTGCGATTAAATCGCACGGAAAGTTTAAAGCCAAATCTTTTACTGGTCTGGGTAATTATTTATTTTATTCATAAGGTCAAAAATATTTCTTAATTGTCTATAGTATATTGGCCAATAATTGTCAATAATGTGTATCCACTCCGCTACTAGCAGTTGGAGTAGTTTATAATACGGCTCAAAGAATGTGATGTGCAAATCTAAATGCTAGCTGTTGTTTGTATGTGCCATATTGCAGATACTTCGATTCATTTATGCAAGGCCATTGATTCGTTTATGTTTCGCACGTAACAGTTCTATGCAATGAGTGTCCTGCTCTGCCCTAGCCTGCTCAAACCCACACTGCACCTGGCCACCGTCCTCCCCCGGTGCTGCCCAGCCTGTCACCGACTGTGCTTTTAGTGCGCCTTACCGTCAGGTTGTGCGTATGTCGACATTTCATTTTCTCCCTTCCCTTATATTGTTTATGTAACAGACACAATGTCTGTTCAGTCATGTGAACAATTTTGGCCAACGGACAAACCCAAATGGGGCGTGGACGGTTCCACCAACTGGAGAATGTTCGCTTGATGCCAATGTAATTTTGTGCCAAAACATAACATTTTAATACTTCGTTTTTAAGAAATAGTTTTACATCCATAATTACGTAATTAAAAATGTATACTACGTGTTTAATTATAAAGGTGATGAACGTAAACAACGGGCTCCTTGAAATTTTGTATCTATAACCTATCTGTTTACTTCCGTTTGATGACAATTAACACGCAAACACAGATACTTTGATCTGACATTATTTGTATCTATTCTTACAATATTCTTTTTAGTGACGATAAATGCAAACCACTTGTGAAAAATATTGGTCCAGTCAAATGGTGCACAAAAGGGGCAAATAGAGGAAAGTTTTGGTGTAGTATTGATACTTCATTTATTGATTTTCAGATCGCTGAGCACGAATATCAGATTAAACAACAAGAATTGCCTCTGGACATTTTTTTAAGCAAAAATTTGTACAAAATACTTTTTTCGGTTTTTTGAACAACTGAAAAGCCAACCATTTTCATAAATAATGACCCTATGTGACATAAAATATTTAATTACCTATAATATTTTATGCTGTTCTTAGCGACATAAAAGATCTAGAGATCTTGCGTATACTGTTTGACAACTCAATGTTGGGCCGAGATGTGTTACTTGTCGATCGTGAAAGTTCCTTGCATTCGTGCGAGAACAAAGTGTGCCTAGCGCACACGCCCTATCGAGATTAGCACCCCCTCAATGTAAGAATAGGTTAAGTTTAGATTTAAGGATTTCTTCTAGTAAATACAGAATTTCAAAATCACCACAAAGTTTTTCACTATGATATAGTACGGTCTGATTTCACGCATGTTTTTTTAATTCTCCCCACTCCCCGTCATTTGCCTGGTGTTGATCGGGAAAAGTACGGAAATCTACCGATCAGAGTAGCCGGCCGCTAGAATTCTCCTCCAGACAGCGGCTAAATTCGACTTGGCTCTGCAGCTAGTGTCGAGAATCCTGCCACCGTCAGGAGTGGAACCCTAGGTCGTCCGGGTCAGATCTCTGCAGGGACATCAATTGAGGCCCTGAGTCACCTAAGTCAGTCCTGAACTTGGGGAGAGTCGGGTCTACGTATGGCAAGTATAGAGATATTACTATTTAAGTATGGACCTCTTCGTCAGCTACTACTTGGTAACATAACTGCAGGTCATATTCATGAAACCATTTTGTCAGTGCATTCGTTTACACTTTTCTCATTCGTAAATGCCTTCATCACTATCTCTCGCTATGTCATTGTTTTGTATGACGTTCATTTGTTTCCCGGCGTGTGAGAGTGGTCCCTTCTTAGAGCAACTCCTCTGTACCAGAGGCCGGCGTGCAGGAGCGCTGCGGGACTCACCATCATGGGCGGGTCGGTGCTGCGCACGACGCCCAGCAGGTTGAGCGCGGCGAGCGAGGGCCGGTGGGCGCCGTGCGGCCAGTCGCTGAAGGCGGCCAGCGACACGCGCGTGCCGCCCACCGCCTCGCGCCACATGCCCTCCAGGTCCGCCGCGGAGCGCGGGTCGTCGGCGGCGCGCGTCGCCAGCGCCATCTGCTCCTCGCGCACGTAGTGCTGCTTCATGTGCGCCACCACGGCCTCCTCCAGGTCGGGCGTGAGGTCGCGGATCCAGAAGGTGGCCGTGCGCCCGTCCGGCATCGGCTTCAGGCCCTGCGGCATCGCGTTGGATAGAGGCAACGTCTTCTAAACGCAACTACGCGCTGTAAAATAACACAAATTAGACAAAATAATATTTATTATTAACTTTTTACTGTGCTGGTGACAAATACTAATGTAATTTTGCTGGTAGGGTCTCAGAGACTCAAGATACAAAATAATTCGCTGAATGCAATATTTTTCAAAGGAAAGAAAATTTAATATAAATTAGTATTATGATATATATCGTTAAAAGTAAATAAATTAAATATAAACAAAATTGAATCAATATTGATAAGCAAACTCGTGCAAAACAAGATTATTAAAATGTTATTTACTTTCAGAAGCAGAACAATTAAAACAAAGTTCGATTGTTTGTTGCAGTAAATGCAAAGATGTTTGGTCTTTTTGTCCAAATCGTTCGGACAATCTTCACAGAGTGAGTTTTTGGTCCTCTCTAAATCTGCTGATTGTGGTCTAACCACGGGTTGATACGAAGACCAGTGGTTAGGTTTCAGGAGAACCTGATGGCTTGGATGATCCGAAAAGTCTGAAAGTTTCACCGCATGGGCTGCTCGTATAAAGGTAGTTCGCCGGCGTCCGACAGGAGGCACTCAAAGCGGCGCTAGTGCCCACGCGAGAGGCGCTAGTGCACACGTGAATGCCAGAATTGCGCCTGCTATTCAAGGGGTAAACGGTTGATATGGAAATCGGTCCATAAACAATACAACTATAATCCAATACTGTGCGAACGAGTGTTCTAACAGCTGTAGAAATCAAATCCGGTCTGCTTCCTCCATGAACTCGCCCTAAGCGTATTAAAGAGGTTGAGACAAGAACTACACCTGCCCTCAAGGTACAAATGTTGTTGCGCCACGTCAGAGATCTGTTGCAGCTGAGTCCCAGGTGTCAGTGTCAGCATCTAGGAAAAGTTCCCAGAGACAAAAGAAAAATAGGTGTTGAGACCTATGTTCAACAGAATGAGATTGTAATTCTCCAGGACTATTTTCACAATGGTTCCCCTCTGACAATTTCAGGGGGAACTCCTTGGATGATTGTGGACGTTGAAGTTACCAACGATGATGAATGGTTGTGGAAGTTGAGATATTACATTTGGAATGTTTTTGTCCGATGATGCTTGACCGGTCGGAATGTTAATTTTGTGAACTAAGAATGAGATGGATGACGTTGACACACACGATTTGGAGGCTGAACTGAACCGTTATTTCTTGACAAAAGAGATGATCACGGACCAACAAGACAACAACACCAATGGCGAGTAATCATCAGCATCGAATCTGAAACTGTGAAAACCTCCGAGGGACAGAGTATGCCTCGACAAAAGAGACGTTTCCCGCAAACACATAATAGAGAGGGAATAGCGGGATAGAATTAATGGAAGGTCTTCCGAATGGGCGCATAAACCATTTGGATATCGCGATAATACTCATTAGGAGTTTTATGTTTTGTGCCTTCGTTCGTCTCCGGTGTTCGAAGCATCCTTTGCAGCGGAATTCTCCTGACCGCTGCGAGAGCCACCCCATGTGTTTGACTCTCTCCATTTTGTGCGAGTAGTAGGTCCTTAATGTGGGCGCTTACGTGGCCCTGGGAGTAACGGTCGCCTGCCAAAATACGCTTCCGGAGCAGACTGGGTCGAAGCTTTTTGTGCGGCTTGTTTTTTTATATTTATATTGAGCAATAATCTTATCCGTTGACGGTGTTTCTGTAGGAGAACCAAAGGGTGATACCTAGAACTCGTCGTTAGCCATTGAAGGGGTAGCATGGATCGTTTGGATGTTCACTGCCTTAGGCTGATTTGACACATTAGAAAACGTTTGCGACATATCCCAGGGATGTTTTGCCTGGTTATCTCCTTCCTGCTTCCGGAAACGAAACTCTGCTTGTCACTCTGGTCTTTTGGATTTTCTCTCGAAGAACATAGGAAACTGGTTCTGATTTTGCCGCATGATCACCTCTACAGATGACGCAAATGGGGTGGTGGGATCAGGTTGAATCCATAGCGACAGTTCGACAAATTTGACGCATAAAGGATTGACTGTCAAGCACATTTAGCACTGAATGGCACAGTGCAGCGTATTTGGCATGTACTGGCGCACTCGAAGGTTGTGAAAACCGCAAAAGATTCTTTCCGGAACCGAACGGGGTTCCGGAAAAAAAGAATGGTTTTAGTTCATCTTCATTTTCTGCCGTGAAATCATCGTGAAACATGACAGATCTAACCAAATTGAGGCTAGGATGAGTAGACACCTTGGATGAAGGCACTCTCTTTAGTTTTCAGCTTGGCTATCCGTAAGGGCTTCGAAGAGATTGGAACCATTCTTCTGATTTTTTTGTACAATGTAGAAATAAATACGTTTCCATCTTTATTGATGACTGTTAGACATTTTTACATATCAGAGAAGTAAAAATAAATATCATCATACGTTGTCTATTCGTCCTTTCCATGTTCATGAGTGTTCTTCCACCACACGCTCGTGGCTTTCCCTGAGAGGTTCGTATCTGCAGTCAATTGTTCGCTTTCGATCTTTTCAATATTCTTTTCATATTCTCATTAAATGATCAGATCACGAAGAGAGGTATATGGATTTACTAAGCACATACAAAACGAAAAGGGTTCAGTGGTAACAAAAGGCTTGGAAGACAAAAGGCTTACCTCGAAGCGGTCCCATTCGCGCGGGTAGGGTCCCGAGTCCTCGGGCCGACGCCAGCCTCCATCAGAAACACCGTCGCTCGCCATCTTCCCCTGCGAACATCGAAACCTTTTCGCTATTTACGGGGGGTAATAGGCCTTCTCTTCGTAATGTTAAAATGGCTTAGGTAGCCCAGGGCATCCATCAATTGATAAATTCTCGGCTATCCGGGAGACGCCGCGGCGATGGCTGGGAGGCCGACGTTTCGCCTGACATGTCGCAGGCTTCCTCAGGGCAGTGACCGAGTGAGGAAGCCTGCGACATGTCAGGCGAAACGTCGGCCTCCCAGCCAACGACGCGGCGTCTCCCGCATAGCCGAGAATTTATGGATTCGAGCCGCGGAAGCTTACGTGTATCCATCAATTGATTCACTACAGTGCTTCTGACCGGGAGGTTCCCAACCCAAAGATGGCAGGATTTTCGACACTAGCTATATATCTAGCTCACGTTCAGCCGCTGTCTGAGGGAAAATTCCTGAAGCCGCTGCTCTGATCGGTAGTTTTCCGTGGGTCACGGACCGCTTGCGATCTTTCCTTCCTCTTCCTTATACTATCCTCACTTCTTATTTACACACACATGCATACAGCACTAAACTGCCGCACACGTCGGAATATCAGTTGGGAAGTTATATCTTGTCCTGGCTGGGGCGGTGCTCGACTGGTGGGAGATACATGGTTGGGGAAAACACACAGGTCAGCGCTGGATCTCGATATCCAGCGAGGAAACATAAGAGTTGGTGCTCAGAATTACTAATGAATCGATCAATAACAATATTGAACTTTCATGTTCATTTCCATTTTCATGCACCAGTTTGCGACATAAAACCATCATCACATTGTTACAAGCCATTGAAACAGATATGTGAAGCATTATTTAACTATTGTATCTTTTATTTCAACAAAGCTTCACCGTGTTAATTTTGCTTGGTCACCGTTGACAATTGTCACTTTATACCTCTTTCAAACCGTTATTCTCTGGCACTGTTTGCTTGCCGCGCCTCATGGTGGCCAGCGACGTGGCTTTTTGATACGTGTTCGATTTGCCGGTCACGTGGTTCGTGTCTTATCTGGTGCTCTGCAGAGCGAGCAAAAATCGGAGTAGCACCTTCATTTCCTTGCATCATCCTACCACGTGATTCAAGTAACATTCTCACATCTCCGGATTTCATCGCGATTTTAAGTGAACAGTTGCAAATAATAATAATAATTATTATTATTATTATTATTATTATTATTATCACAAATAAATCAATCGCCCGCACTCATACCTGTGATAAGAGCTTCATAATGGAACACTTGTTCTTATGGATTTCAAAAACTCTTTTTTTATCCGAAAGTAATAAAAATTACAGGATTTGTAAAAATGACTGAAAACATTTATTATAATTATTAGTTTCTAAGAATTTTAAAATGTGTTATAAAAACAATTTTATACTTAACCAACTAAAAACAATTTCCCACTCATTAATAAAATAATCGAAAGTATTCAGGTAAAACACATTCCGAGTCTTGTTAATGTCATTAATATGAAATAAAAATGGCTTTGGGGCCAATGCAAATAAATCGAATGATACACGCCAGATATAACATCAAAATTAAATTCGTAAAGCACAGCTTGTACAACGCCTCGTGGGCAAAATAGAACTCTGTGTGCCTATACATTGTATCTCATTGTATTAACAATAATCTATGTTACAGAATGATTAAGGTTGTTTGGAGGACACAACCATAGCTAACCCCTATTATATATCCAGAAACGTACCTTTTTGAGTGAATCAACACCGCCAGCCTCTAGAAGAAGACAGTGCCTTCTTCGATTAGCATCGCCTTATAACCCTGCTATCTAATCAGCAACTGTAAGATGATACACAATTGCTTTACACATGCTTAAAACGTGTTGCTATTCCATTACGTCAATAGTGTTGGCTTCAATTTGCCCATTCCAGCCATTATTAAGAAAGGGCTCGATCACTGAGGAGAGAGAGTTCACTCTGACACCCCCTCCCCAAGACATTGATATCACAGCAGTGCCTCTGACCAGGAGGTCCTAGGGTTCTGTCGCTGTCTGGAGGAGCATTCTAGGGGACGGCTGGTCTGATTGGATAGATCGTGATTTATTCCATCAACGCCAGATGAATGCCGGAGCAGTATCCTAAAAAACGGGGCTCGGAGCGCGCGCGGTCTTTCCTTCCTCTTCCTTCTCATAGCCTCTCCCCTTACTCTCAAACACGTACATTTGCATGCACTAAACGAGCACACATGCCGGGAGCTTAGAACTTGTCCCGCGTGGAGTGGTGTGCCGCTGGTGGGAGATGCCTGGTTGGAGGAAACCCTGTTAGCCGACGGTAAGTCGGAGCCGGATCTCACAATCCACCGGTCACCGCCACCTCTCGAGGGAAGCACATGCGCCACACTTACGGGACTAATGACCCTGGTAGTTGACGTGCCCGGAAACACCAGTCTATGAACCGTACCTTGCGAGTCGGGCGCTGTCGCTTCGCCTCCCGTCTTCGCCGCCCAGCAGCCACAGCTCTGCCGCCGCCGCAGCCTTCACACAAGGCCCCCCCTCCCCCTCCCCCTCCCCCTCCCGGGCGAGAACGCGAGGGGTTAGCGGGGTTACGAGTGGAAATTGCACCAGAGCAGAGCTGTCAGGGCCTCAGATTGCCAGGCGTCGCGTCGGCGTCAGAGTCAGCCAATTGGGGCAGACGCAGCGCGTCCTGTGACGTCATCTGCGGCGCCTCACCCACGTAGCCTCTGCTTCTGCGGGGGCCGAGACGCTGCCGCGTTGTCTGCTACTTTTCGTACCTGCGCAGAGTGATGGCTGCCGTTAATCTTAAACAATTATTACTCGATTAATTGGAAGCAAACAATCCGTTTACTTAACGATATATTTGTTTGTATTTCAATTAAATTGAAAGGAAAAATAATCGATTAATTTCCTTATAAGTTAAAATCTCTTCATAAATAATTTAATTTCCTGAGTTTTTCCGCACTTACAGTGTCGTAGAATTCCTTGTCTATAACGGGTACTGCGTACGCAGTATACAGTAAGTATTGTAATGCTGCGAGGAAAATGGAAAGCGGCGAGGAATTTGGACATAAAAAAACTCTTATTGCCGGGCCCTAGTAACGAAAATGGAAACATCTTGTTCCTGTATATGTACTAAATTACTTCTTCTAGTACGTTGGGCCGTCAGAATCCATGTTTTGGGGGTCCTTAATACCGAAATCGTTTGACGGCAACACACCTTGCTGTAGGTGCGTCCGCCCGTCTGTCCGTCGAAAATCGCAAACAAGTTAGCGTTGCAAAAGTACAATATTGACTTCATTTAATGAATAGTGTGCTTCAAAATTAGATCTATAAATAAAGCAATGTACATTTAAAAACTGGCACTATTATAATCGGTTAGCACAAAAACAAATATACCACTCTTTAGGACATTTTAATTGCCAATTAATTACGCCAAAAATATTTCAATTACTCTTCAAATTTTTGCAAAATTACACTGTACAATAGGGCAGAGCCGTCATGACCAGGCCGGCAAAATACTAGGGCGACAAAAAACTATAATTCTTATTTAACACTGTTTAACAGTTTTTTTGTCTCCCTAGTATATTGCCGCACTCGTAATATATATATATATTATATATATATATATATATAAAACACTTCGGGAATACGTTAATGGTGGAGAGTTTTTTAATTATTTACGATTATTTAAAAAATAGAAGTTTTCATGTAGTTTCTGTTTGAAGTGACTGTAATTTATAAAAAAAACAATTCTCAAAAAACTGCCCCAATTTTTTCATTCCTTTTTTTAAGATATAGAACGCTTAAAAATAGTGCAAGACTCATTTTCGGTGAACTTTCTGATTTTTTTTAAAAATTGTTGTGTCGACACGCAACGCGTCTTCTCTGAATTCTTGTTAGACGTTGAGCGCCTAGCATAGAGCAATCCTCCGTTATTGTCAAGTCTCGTCACGTCGCAGTCAATCTGTGCCTTTTATCCCTTTGGCCAGGGGCTCGGGGCCGTTAGATCCCGGAGTTCCCAGAAGGTCACCCGACCAGGAACCCGCAAAGTCTTCAATTGCTTTAGGCTAAATGCACCGAAAAATACTTGTAGGAAAATTCAATAGATCGTAGCACTATCACAGGGGAATTTACTTTACTGATAACGTCTGAACCAATGGTCCGATTTTCGATTTGTAAACGGCATTTGAAGACTTTTTAAAATAGAATTTACGCTACGATGACATTTTTGCAAAAATGTAGCAAAAACGCGAATTTGAAAGTAGTTCTCAAACTTTCAAGAACAAATTTAAAAATGTGGCCTTACAGCGCGATGGCGACATGCTTTCTGAATCCAACGCCGTGACAATCATGCAAATCGGACGAATAGAAACGTCGTAAGTGAAATTTACGAAAACACCTCGCCCCCCCCCCCACTTCTTCTGCGCCGTTGCATCACCCACCCGCCCGTCGTGGGCCCTCTGTCAGCGCGGCGGCACGGCCAGGCCCGGCGGCGTGCGACCAGACCCGACGTAGGAGGCGGTACTTGCGGGACACGCAAGCCACACAGTGGGTTTATGCGTTCGTCACTTTGCATCTCAATCTATTTTTCCATGGATATCAAACTAGAGATTCTATACTACTATTACAGACCGAAATAAACGGCCTGTAATAGAAGTACATAAATATCTTTTTCACATATTTCCGTCTTGCTTCGAATACCATATTAACATTTTTTGATGCATTACTCAAAATATTGATTCCGATTTTTAACTATTCTTTTAAAAAAGGAACTAATTGTGTAAATATCAGCATTATTTCATCTCCTCACATCTTATTTTAGATTTATTTTATTTCTAAGGTCTTCTGTTATCACTCCACCTTGGTCTAAGATCTTCCGTTGTCAAATACCGTAAAAAATGAGCGGAGTATACGCACGAGATCTTTTATCCTACAACTCGATTTTTGATCTCAAAACGTTTATCTGCTTTAAAGAGTTCATCTGGTGAATCTCTTTTCCCAAGTAAAATAGCAGAAGCTAATTTTAAAAATGTTTTCGTACTTTCGGACAAATTTTAAAAAATGCATTAATTTGGCTGTCCGGGTGACGTCGCGTCGAAGGTTGTTTTGCCGACGTTTCGAACCATTTTGTCGTCATAACGCCTCGTTTCGCCGAGTGGAAGGACGGGAATGTTCTGTGTGTCTGTCGGTCTGTGTGTCTGTTGGTCTGTGTGTCTGTCGGTCTGTGTGTCTGTCGGTCTGTGTGACTGTCGGTCTGTGTGTCTGTCGGTCTGTGTTTCTGTCGGTCGGTGTGCCTGTGTCTGTCGGTCTGTGTGCCTATGTCTGTCGGTCCGTGTGCGCTGTGTCTGTCGGTCTGTATTTTGTACGGATGAGAATGTGTGTCTGTCGTGGATGGAAATGTTGGGTAGGCTTATACTGGCGCAAGAAATATTCAACATTTGATCTAACATTTATAACGTCCAGAATGTCAATAAGTAGTAAATGTACGATAATTTTTCTACTGTTTTATTTAGTTCGGTTTTGGTGTCTACGTTTCTTTGAACATCTATTTGTCTTTAGAGTTACGATTTAAAATCGAACAATGTTTCTTAAAGGCATTTCCACTCACACTAATCTAAAAGGTTCATTTATTAGAGAGCTTTGATGTATGGTGTTTAGTCTCCTGAATACAGTGCATGTTAAATTGCAGGAAATGGGAGTCTTCTTGCCAACCAGGATTCTAGTTAAGCCAATCATGATCCTTGTTGAGCCAACCAATAAACTTTTTGAGCCAATCAAAATCATTGTTCAGACGACCATGATCCTTGTTTAGCCAACCATGATCCTTGTTTAGCCAACCATGATCCTTCTTGAGCCAACAAATATCCTTGTTGAGCCAGACAGTATCCTTGTTAAGCCATCCAATATTCTTGTTAAGCCAACCATGATCTTCCTTGAGCCAACCATTATCCTTTTTAAACCAATCAATACCCTTGTTGGCCAACCATGATCCTTTTTAGCCAACCAATATCCTTGTTGAGCCAACCAAAATCCTTGTTGAGCCAACCATGATACTTCTTGAGCCAACCAATATATTAGTTGAGCCAACAAATATAATGCTTGAGCCAACCAATATCCCTGTTGAGCCAACCAATAACCATTTTGAGCCAACCCATATCCTTGTTGAGCCAACCCATATCCTTATTGAGCCAACCAATATCCTTGTTGAGAAAACCAATATCCTTGTTGAACCAACCATGATCCTTGTTCAGCCAACCAAAATCCTTGTTGAGCCAAACAAAATCGTGGTTTAGTCAACCAATACCCTTTTTGAGCCAACCAATATTCTTGTAGAGCAAAATATATTTTTGTTGAGCCAACCATGAACCCTGTTGAACCAACAAAGATCTTTGTTGAGCCAAACATGATCCTTGTTGAGTCAACCAGGATTTTTGTTAAAACAATCATTATCCATCCAACCTTGATGAGCCAACCAAAATCAGTCTTCAGCCAACCATGATCCTTCTCGAGCCAACCAATATATTAGTTTAGCCAATAAATATCCTTGTTGAGCCAACCAATAACCATTTTGAGCCAACCAATAACCATTTTGAGCCAACCAATAACCATTTTGAGCCAACCAATATCCTTTTTGAGCTTACCAATATCCTTTTTGAGCTTACCAATATCCTTTTTGAGCTTACCAATATCCTTGTTGAGCCAACAATGAGCCTCATTGAGACAACTAATTAATCCTTGATAAGCCAACCAATATTCTTGTTAAGCCAACCATGATCCTCCTTGAGCCAACCATAATACTTTTAAAGCAACCAATACCCTTGTTGGCCATGATTCTTGTTTAGCCAACCAAAATCCTTGTTGAGCCAACCAAAATCCTTGTTGAGCCAACCAAAATCCTTGTTGAGCCAAACAATATCATTCTTGAGCAAACATATTCTTGTTGAGCAAACCAATATCCTTTTTGACTGTGATCCTTGTAAACCTACTATGATACTTGTTACGCCAACCATAATCCAAAAGTGGAAGATCAACTCAACAATCGATCAATGAGATATCGACCCAGCAAGTCGATCAAGTGAGGAATCGACACAGCACGTCGATCAAGTGAACGATCCACCCAGCGAGTCGATCAAGCGGGGGATCGACTCAGCAAGTCGATCAAGTGAGGGATCGACCAAGCAAGTCAAACAAGTGAGGGATCGAGCCAGCAATTCGATCAAGTGGGAAATCGACCCAGCAAGTCGAACAAGTGGGAGATCGACCCAGCAAGTCGATCAAGTGGGGGGTCGACCAAGCAAGTCGATCAAGTGGGGGATCGACTCAGCATGTCGATCAAGGGGGGGATCGACTCAGCAAGTCGATCAAGTGGGGCATCGACCCAGCAAGTCGATTAAGTGGGAGATCGACCCAGCAAGTCGATCAAGTTCGGGATCGACCCAGCAAGTCGATCAAGTGGGCGATCGACCCAGCAAGTCGATCAAGTGGGCGATCGACC
>BOPP01000225.1:1565483-1678383 GCA_017312745.1 Gryllus bimaculatus | reverse complement strand
ATTACTTTTACCGAATAACGTCTGAACAATAGTCCGATTTTCGATTTGTAAACGGATTTGAAGACTTTTTAAAATAGAATTTACGCTACGATGACTTTTCCCAAATCTGCACAAACGCGAATTTTTGAAATTAGTGCTCAATCTTTCGAGAGAACAAACTTAAAAAGTGGCTTATGGCGCGATGGCGACATGCTTCCTGAATTCACGGCCGTAACAATCCATGCGCAAATCGGACGAAATAGGAGCGTCGTAAGTGAAATTTACGAAAAACACTCGCCCCCCACTTCTTCTGCGCCGTTGCGTCCACCCAACTCGCCGTGTTAGGCCTCTGTCGCGCGGTGGCCGGCCAGGCCGGCGGTTAAAGAGGTGCTTAGGTCTAAGATTAATTTTTAGCTCTGCCAAATAATTCAGCAATTAAAAAATAATAGTATCTTTTTCAGCTTATGGGTACTGGGCTGCGATGACGAGTTATGCTCGGTTTTTAAACAAATACAGAGTTGACACGCTTATGATAATTTCTCTTTATCTAAGGATGGGTTTCATGATGTTTGGCTTTCTACAATTTCTTTATATAAGATCTGCCTCTGTGTCTTCTACTGTCGGTTCTACACATAACGCTTGCTTTAGAATGCGTTGTCTGTCATGTATCGAAGTATTCCTTCACTGCTGAAGTCAGAAGATGTATTTTGCCATTGATATTGCTTTGAATCCCTTATTTTAATCTCTATTTCGCAGTAGGAGCTATAACTGGCTGTACGTACTACTGAGAGAGCGGAGAAATCCGAATAAGTAGAAGCGCTCTGGAGAAGACCGCCAACATGGGTGGACAAATGAGCATCAGCACGAAGTTTTATTCGTTATCGATTCCCGGCCACCGATTTTCGCGCTAACTTGTATACCGCTACAGTTACTGAAGTGCATTCCTGCGTTCAGAATCGCCGGTCTGAAACACATTCGTTAATTTTTTTTGGCGTGTGCACGAATTTTGCGCTGGCTAGGTGCATTCGGAGAGTTGCGCCCAGACTAAAGCCCGCACTCGGGCAATTGAACGCAACACTGAACTTGGCGCGGACTTCAATCGTTTTGTTTTGTTGAAAGACGTGTCATTATATAACTATTCAATTATTAATTGAACTAAAATGATAGGAATAGAGATTTGTTGTGTAATACTTGTATTTTTGTTTCTCTACGAAAATCTCAATTTGTGTTTGTGTGAGGGAGTGTGTGTGTTCTATTTGCTTGTAATAGTCGAAATGAACTGTAATAATTATTTCGAAATATGGTAACGTAATTTCATCATTATATTAGCAAGATGAAATCGTAGCAAAGAGAAATATCAGATTGTAGGCAGATAACCATGGAACTTCTACAATATACGGGATGACGCAGCAATCCTGGTGGCAGCGTGATTTCTTCTCGCGCTTGCGCTCGAGCAAGCATGTATATTTTCTGGAACTTTTGATTCTTTTCCATCTAGATCTACCATTGTTAAATCAGGTTATATTATTTTTCAAATATTTAAAATGGCCAACTGGCCACATGTCATACTTTTCCATGAGGCGTCTAATGTTTTTCGCGTAAATGCCATTTTGGTCTTTGTCTTTGAAATGTTTAAATAATATCTTTGTGATTTTGATAAAATTAATAAACATACTTTGCTCAATTTCTATCTCTTTTAGGATAAAATTATATTTTGTATGAAAGTTCATAATATACGGCATACGTTTCGGTCGTTTTATGATGTGCGCCCATTTTTCAGGCATGTTTAATCCTCAGATGCAAAAAGACGAACAACAGTGCAGAACTGTTGGGTGTTATAAGAAATAATTAAGTGACTACGTGATATATGTGACATAGGGTAAAAGTTGGAATGAGAAACGAAATAAAAGAAAGTTTGTAAATTCTATCAAAGCTGAAAAATAATTCGTGCACACAGACGTAAGGGATACAGGGTGTAACAGACGGAAGGAGTGACTGACGGACGAACTCATGCATTGAGAACTGACGGGCAGACGGCGGATGGACTGACTGACGATCGCATGAAGGACAGACAGCCGGCCTGATGGACGGTCAGCCTGACGACTAACAGTAGGCATGAGGACTAAACAACTGGCTGGACTTCCAGCAGGCGGCTCACGGACGGACGGTCGGGTAAAAGAACGGACGGTAGGCTTACGGACCGCACTGAGGGACGGACTGACTGACGGACGGGCGCACTGACGGACGCATTGACGGACGAAACTGACGGACGACTGACGGGCGGACTGGAGGGACGGACTGAGGCGGATGACGGGCGGACTGACAGGAGGAAAATGACGGGCGGACTGACAGGAGGAAGAACGGCCGGATTTTGACGAAGGACTGACGCGAGGGGACTGACAGACGGACTGAAGGACGACGGACTGAGGAAGGAAGATGACACACGGACTGAAGTGACGATTGAAGAACGGAACGGACTGAACGGACGGGCTGACGACGGACGACGCATTGTCGGCATGGACTGGATGGACGGGCTGACGGACGGACTGACGGACGGGCTACGGGACGGACGGACTGACGGAGCACTGTCGGACGGACTGTCGGATGAACTGTCCGGACGGATGACGACGATGACGGAATGACTGAACGGGGTTTACTTATTTTGGTGCTGCCACGTGGTGGCTACAAATTGTACTAGTGTCGGGACATTTAGCCTTATTTTCCGTAACTTCACGGAATGCAGTTAAGAAATTCGGCTACTGACGCCGGCAATTGCTACTGTTCAAAAATTGAGAGAAAATAGAGAGGAGCTTTTACCCAAGTTATATTAACTCTTTCGAGCTGAAGCAAATAAAAAAGAACTGGCATATCGCATCCTGTGACGTAGAAGGAGAATGCCTGACAAAAACAAAACAAAAAAGTATGTTTCTCTGTGGTTTCACTAGACGCATTAGGTGCTGCAGCAGGACTGCGTGTACAAATTGAAAGAAGATAAAAAGAAAAAAACTGGTCAAAACTTGCTTCCTCCTCCTCACCATTTCAAGTTTTAAATATAGAATGTACTAATAATGTTAAATCTTATGTAGTTGCTAACAGAATTGATATGTATTGTTTTATTATTATTATTATTATTATTATTATTATTATTATTATAAGTAGCATTAAAATGGCATTAACATCTTGAAATGTTAAATTATCTGCTACCAAAAATAATTATATACTGTATAATATCCCAATCTATCTGTAGCAAGTATTGTAGTATAATCCCCAGGCCAATGACCCCCTCTCGATCAGGTTTCTTCAGTTTCCATGGTCCCTTGAGCAAACGCTAAGATGGCCCCTTGTTTTATTCCTGAACAGTAATGTAACTTCGCTCTCTCTACCCAAGCCATATTGACTCGTCATACACGATTGTAATTGTATATGTGACTCAATAAATATTATTGTTATCATTATTATTATTAAATACAACAGTGCTTACAAATTGCTGGAAAAGTGCATATTACCGACGTGAGAGATCTTTCAAAAACAATTACATTTGTGTAATTTTTGAAAAAATAAAAAAATACCCCAGATAAACTTTACCTCATATTAAAGAGTTCAATTAGCACTATCCTTTCAAAAAATTGAAGAAAAAAATTTAGAGTCGGTTATGAGAAAATTGCGTTTGAGCGTTTCTAAAAATGCGAACTTTTGAGTTAGTTTTGACAGAAAACGGTAGAGTTTTCGAGAAGTTTTATGCAACGTTATATAAAACACATGTACTCATAAATATAATAATGTGAAAAAATTGCCGCTAATGTAGATATTAACCACGTCAGAAACAAGTCAAATAAATTACATTTTTGTACATTTTGAAAAACCAAAAGCATAGAGTAATATGGCGTTTATGTCATCACATAGAGTGAATTTAGCACAATCCCTACCAAAAGTTTAAAGAAAAAAATTAGAGTGAGAGAGTTTTGTTTAGTTTTGAGAAAATCTTGTTGCACACAGTATTACTAACCACTAACATTTTCAAAAAAATGTACATGATCTTAATGAAAGAAAAAATTATCGACAACAAATTTTATTTGAAGGAAAAAGCTCTACCTTTAATTTTGAAGTTGTAGGAAGACCCCCGTAAAAGTTCAAACTTTTGAAATTTTCAAAAATTCAGAGTTAACCGTGAAAATTTGACGTATGCCCCCTTTGTAAGTGTATTTTACTTCATTCTTACATGAAATTTAAAGAAAAACTTAGGAGCCATTTTTGAGAAAATTTTAAGAATGGTGCTTCATGAAAGTACCTCTAAAAAAATAATGAACCTTTTCAAAATCACCAAGCTTCAAGAGAGGCTAGATCAACAGGGCTTTATTCATTTTGGAAATAATTCTACGTATAACTTAGGTGCTTGCTTAGGTTCACATACACCAGGGTGGATGGAAGGACGTTTTGGAAGAAAACTTTTTCACTATTAAGGACCAGGCACGGATCCAAGAGTGGGTGGGATGAGGGACCTAGTAACCATTCATTTCAACTTGCAAGGAAATTCAAAGCAAAAATATGTTCAGATAATCATTAATACAAATAAAATCATATCGCAGTAAGAGCTGAGTTTAGCCTGCGTCATTCTACATAATATATAATAATAACCCATGACACAAGTAATACTAAACTACATTTGTTAAATGAATTTTAAAAGAGGAATGGACTGAAATACACATAGTAGCGATATCAGTGAGAAATGGAACTTATTCCTGAGTACATTAAATCATCACTTGAATATTGTATGTCCCTTTATTACGAGGCAAACTAATATAGAAAAAAAATCAAAATTAAGCTTCTGAATGAAATTCTTGTTCTTAGAAATATGTGTGACCTGTTCAGAGATACTAAGAACCTGTTTTATAATGAAAAGTATAAATAGTGTAAAAAACAATATAGGGTAAAACTGATGAATGAGAAAGCTTATCAATTAAATAATAAATTTAACAATTCAACAAATAAATCTAAAACATTATGGAATATAATTAACAATGGGAAAACTCAGTCTCACAAAAACATACACCTACTACATGAAGGCATGCTTCTTGATAATCCTTCTGATATTTGTAGGACCTTTAACTGTCATTTCTTAAATTCAAAGTAGGACATTGTAACCAATAATACTATTAATTCCTTATCTTCTGGAACTTCAAAATCCATGTTTTTTCCATCACACAAATGCTACTGAAGTTAATTGGCTGATAAATTCCTTCAGAAATAGTTGCTCAACTGGGAATGATGAAATATCTTCAATAATTTTAAAAAAATGTAAGCATGCTCTTCTAAATATATTAGTTTACTTAATAAATTCATCTCTTGCATTCACTTTCCCAGAATCCATAAAAATTAGTATTGTAAGACCACTTGCTAAGAACAATAGTACACAAGATGGTGGGAATTACCCATCTATAACTCTAACTTCAGTATTTGTCAAACTCTATGAAAAAGTTGTATTAGCAGGACTTAATTATTTTCTTGAATCTAATAATATCCTTAATAAAGCACAACATGGCTTCAGGAAGGGCTTCTCCCCCACCACTGCTGTTGTAGAGTTCATACATGAATCATTAGAAATTGGGAATCAAATAGAAAAACAGCAGGTTTATTCATTGATCTTTCAAAGGCGTCTCATAAGACGCTGTTGACAAAACTTGATTATTATAGAATAATGGTTAGAGTCACTGTCCTCATTAGATAATACCTCACATAATGTAAGCAATGTACAGAGATCTTCTGGCAATCTGAAAATTTCTTATCCAAAGTTAAATCAAATTTAGATATAATTACATCTGGTGTTCCGCAAGGATCGGTGCTTGGACCTTTGCTATTTCTGTGTTAATGATATTCCAAACTCATCTGATTTCACTGTAATTTCTTATGCAGATGATACAACATTAATAAGTAGTGGGCAAAAGTTTTGTCATCTAGAAGCTAATTTGACTGAATCATTAAAATCAATTAAAATTTATTTGTCCATAAATCAATTGAAATTAAACTTTGATAAAACTGTATTAATCAACTTTGAGTTTCATCACTATCACCAACATCAAAACATAAAATTGGAAGTAGACAATGAATCAGTGAACCAAACTGAGTGCCATAAGTTCTTAGGAATATTCATAGATCAAAACCTAACATATAACAAAGAAGTTGATACAATTTGTAATAAAATAAACTGTAATATATTCCTATTGAGGTACTTTTCCAGATACCTGGAAATTGATGCACTTATTTCAGTATATTATGGGACAATCTTCTCTCAACTTCAATACGGCATTGAAATTTGGGGTGGTACAACACAAAAAAAAATACGGATTGATTAATGGTCCTACAAAAGAAATGTATAAGAAGCATTTTTAAACTGAATTCCAGACAGTCCTGTAAAGATTTCTTTATTAAATATGAATTACTCACTCTACATTGTAGCACTCTACTCTTACAAAGTGTTATATACTATTGACAAATAATCAAAATCAATATTTTGTGAGCAATAAAGAGATACATAACTACCATACTAGAGGACATAGGTACTACCACAGTATATACACTAGCAAGTCTTCAATTAACAAAGGTCCTTTCTGCATTACTGCACAGCTCTTTAATAAACTCTCAGTTAAAATAAAAATTGCTGATAATAAATACTTCAAAACACTGCTTAAACGTCATCTTATTAGTGTATGTCCATATAAGATATCTGAATTGCTTTAACTTTCTGTAATTAAAAACCATGTACCACTACAAGAGTGACCAGTCTTTGTACCTGACTGTTGGTCGTAATTCTGAATTTTGTGATTGATTATGATTAATAAAATTTCTTTAATACATTTTCAGCATGCTTCTTTTTGGTTGAATGAAATTTTTTGAGGGGGCCCCCAATTTAGTTTTTGAACAGGGACACTGGGTTAGTTGCATTACTGACAGAACTTGTTCTTGTGAGTGTTTCTCATTGTTCTCAATATTAATTTTTGGATGATGAAAGTATGAACAGTACTTTCTGAGGAATTTCTCAAGAATATGATCCCTTAGTTTAGATGCTAATGAACATTTGCAAAGTACACTGATCACAATATATCTAAGTTAAAATTTGACTTGAGAATGTAAACAGTATAACATGACTTGGTAACCATGTTATTTAGATCTGTATCATGAAAGTTGTGTTTTAGATTATCTTGAATAGTCAACTAAACAAAAGCTATTTTTGAGCTATTTTGATAGGCATATTGTTCATGACCAATTGTGCTGGTGGCTTTTTTTTTAAAAGAGTAGAGTTGTGTGGTATAGGGAGACAGTTTTACTAGTGTTTATTATCAGTTTATTTTCTTAGAACCATTTTTTCCAGTGTCTCTAGAACTGTTTGTGCTTCTTTTTGTAGTTTGTTGGGTACTTGCTATAATAATAATGTTTGTGTCATCTACAAAAAGACTATTTTGTTGTTTTGTGGAATAAAGGCATGTTGTTGATATATAAAAGAAATGTATAGGGCCTAGGATTGATACTTGTGGGACTCCATAACTTAGGAGTGGGTGGAGAAAATAGGTTTAAATTTTTGTATCTCTGATACTGATGGTAACTACTTGATTAGAAAAGTTACGATCTAACACAGTAATGTGCATTTCTTCTTATTCCCAAAGTTTTATGTTTTGATAACAAAATGTGATGGTCAATAATGTCAAAAGCTTTTGTTAAATTAGTAACAAACCAATGGAAAATTCTTTCTGATCTACAGCTAGAAGTATGTCATTTAGAAAGAAGAAGATAGCTGTGTCTGTAGATCTGCCATTTCTGAATCAATGTTGGACCTCTGACAATTGTTTATTTGAATTGAGAATTTTTGAGTCCATCATTTAAAAGTTTTTCTAGAATTTTTAAAAATTGAGATAAGGTTATCATTCTGTAATTCATGAGGTCGTACATTGTCTTTTTTGAATAATGGCTTAACTTTTGCTTTTTTGAGAAGTTCTGAGAAAATATGTCATTAGGGAATGATAACGAATGTGAGTGAGATGTTATATTATGTGTGTTGCTGTATGTATTACAAGGGTGCCAAGGACATTATCCAGATCTATAGAGAACTGATTTTCATTTGATTTATAATTTTTAGAATTTCTGAGGATTATGTTTCAGTGATATTTATGGACATTGCAACCAGTGTTGTGAGGATATTTGACTACACATTTATAATATTTAAAGAATGTGAATAATTAATTTTTCTTCAATTACTGAGAAGTTTTTACTGAAAGTGTTTACTACTTCCTGTGGGTTGGGCACAACATTATTTGTGTAGTTAAGTTAAATGTCCTTAGTATATCTGTTTTCTGTTTTTAAAGTATTATTCAGAATGTTCCACGTTGCTCTTTTGTTTTGTTTGTGCTTTAGTTATGTGTTTATCATTCATTAATGTTTAGTCTTATTTCATTAATTTCTTCAAAATCTTTTGCATGTTTTCTAGTAAGCAATTAAATCAGAACTTCTTTTGTTGTGAAGGATTGTTTCATGAATGTTTTGTTTCTTTTGGTTATCCACAATTTGTGTTTTTTGCTTTTTACTTTCTTACATGTCAATGGGAAAATAAGATTGAAATAACTTTGGAATATGTTTATGGACCAGATAAAATTGACATTTGTTAAATTTCTCTAGGTCCTCTTAAGAGAAGTTTTGGGTTTCTCTATAAAGTGTTTCCTTAATCATTTGTGTGTCCATCTCAAGTATGATAAATTGTGCTGTGTGACCACCAAAGCTTGAGGTAAATATAACAACTGAATAGCTTCAATCATTAATTTGCGTCTATTTGTACTTGATCAATGGCGATACTACACTTTTAGATATTCTTGTGGGTTGATTTATAGTAGCTTGTAAGTTAAAAGATTTAAGTAAATTATTAAACAGCGAAATGTATGAGAATAGTATGATTGTCACTAACAATATTAATAATTTAACATACAGGTATCCCTTTTTCCCTTTTGAAAATCAATAAACAAGTTTTCAATAAAAAGTTTAATTGTTCATATAATATTGGAAGATGATGTTTCATGTTATATGTATACCCATCAGCCAGTGTGAACAAATAATAATTAATATATTCAGGTCTGAAAATAGAAAATCAACAATATATTAAAATACTTTTATATGTTGTGGTACATTCCGTTTGCCTTTATATGTACAAGTGTACTTCTGTTTAGATCTGTTACTTCCCCTTTCTACCTTCAATTATATTAGATTTATTATTAATTCTGCAAGTAAGAAATGTTGCTTTAAAAGGTTTATAAAAAACATCTATTTACTTATTACATGCTAATTTTTTTTACTTATAGAACTGTTTTTTTCCATAGTTTCATCTCTGATTTCTGGGTAATTTTATTTTTAATTCTTTTATTATAAAAATGTATCATCAAAATTTGTTTGTCATTTTTTTCATTTTCAGAAATAAATATGTTATTTGTTCATGCCTATTGATGAATATATATTACATGAAATGTCAGGTCCCAGGATTATATGAAGAATTATACATTTTATTGTGAACTTTTTGAATAGTTCTTCACCATTTGATTTTAATAAGAGTATACTGAAATCACTATGTAATACAATTTTATGGATTATGAATCTCTTACGTTTAACAAGAACAATTTCAAGATTTTTTAAAGAAAATATTTGTTTTCTATGGGGCTCGGTTATGTAAGTTCATATAAAATCCAAATTCTTTGTTTAGGTAATCTATGATAGATATTTCAAAGTCTTTATCCTTTAAGAGGAAAGGAATATTCTTTGATAGACATACATTGAATATTATTTTTAACAAATATGCAAGTATCACCATATGTATGATGTGATTTGCCTTTCACCTAGATGCTACCTATGAGCTACTTGCTAGGATGAATCCTGGAATGTGCTTGCAATCTAGTTAATGGTTGAGTTAACTAATGTGTGGACGATGGGATTAGGTGGAGATGGTGGTGGTGGGAGTGCAGGTGGCAATGGAAGTGGAAATGTGTAGTTAGGTGTACATGGTGGGATACATGGAGGTGAGGTTGGTGGCAGCGAGAAAGGAAAAGGAGCTTGCATACCTAATTTAGATGGAGACCATTCTTGGTAATTTTTTTTAAGAGTCATGAGAGACTGTCAAGGTCAACTAATGTAATCGGTGTCCCTCTCAAGTACGTTTTAGATGTTAGTTTGCCATATTAATGTCGTTTGTGGAAATGTTGAGCCAGGGGGGCATGTAGACCAGATGACACTTGAAAGTCAGGCAATCTCTAGTTTAGTTGGTAATGTTCTTCCGGGTTAAATTTACCCCGCTCTCGTTCCCGCGGGTTCCTGTCCTGTCCGTCGTTCTCAGCTTTGGTTCTCTGATGTCGCGGTGCTGGGAGTCGATTCGTGAACTTTACTGGGTACGACCTATTCTTCAAAGTACCATAACATGGCATTCACAAACTCAACAACTAAGCATCAGTGCGTATAAGTGCTTATAACTTGCACTGTCTGCCGTTTTCTGGTTTATTCCACTTAACATCCAAGTTATTCGAATTATGAGTCCACTCTGACGTCTGTGACAGCTGTTGAACTCCATGTTGTGTCGTCACGCGACGTCCGAAAGTTCGGCTACCCGAGCACGGAGCGCCAGCCCACTTGTTTTCAATTCAGCCGTCGCGCCTATGCCCAATGTCTGTGCCATCAGGGCCGTAGAATGGGGCACGGATGGCTTGGGACGATTTGCGAGTGTTCAGTTATGTGTAGCGTCACAATATGAGTGTAATTCGAATCAAGAGGCTAGTGCAAGCTGTGATATTAGTGGCAGTAGCTGTTTATACTACTTTGTTATTGTACCAGACAGTTTCTGCTTCGGGCTACGTGCAGCAATCTCAGGTAAACAAAGTGCAACCTGTTAACATCTCCCCAACATCTCGGTGAACCAACCCTATTGTTAGTGTGTATACGCGTTATAGGAGAGTTATTTTCATCATATGAACGTGGGTGATGTCTGCATGTAAATTTCTTTTTATTTATTGCAGTGTTGCAACCAGCATTTTCCTATGGAGAAGTCTGTACATTAAGTCGATTTGATGGTTTTTATGATGTATTTTGCGTTTATTCTCAATTGATAAGTGATTTTTATTTGTTGGTTCATCGTTTTTCATTACATGTGCAAGAGAGATTTTCGTCCCTGTAAAGTCCATATCTTCTTATAAAGTTGGATAATAAGCAAGAAATTGAAAACATTAAAGATTAAAATAGGTAACAAAAATAGATAAATCAAACAAATTTACATTTTAAATAATGTTTAGGTCAATAGAATTATTAAAAATATTTTAGTTCAGTTTCAGCATTAATTGTTTCATATAGTTCAACTGTGATTTGCTAATGTATGTTAGCCAAAATGAAATATAAAATATAGAATATGTTTTCTTACCTTGTTTTTAAAATAATTTGAACAAATTTATTTGTGATACATTTAATTTTAATTAAATGCTTCATTGTTTAATTTGAAATTTCATTTACTTTTTTAATAGTTTCAATGCAATAAAATGAATAATTGCCAAATGTTCATTTTTCTTTTTAAATAAGGAAGAAGTACAATTATAGTAATTTTGTGTCATCAGCATCTGAGGAAACAAACTTCATCAACACACCTGTTGATGTGCTATCGCTAATGAAATTGAATTAGAAATAAAAGGACACTTTTTTTTTATTAATAGAAAGGAAATTGGAATGTGGTGTCAGTGTTGATTAGTTTCTATTCCATTCTGTTTTTACCTCTTAATTATGTATTTATTTCTGGGCCATTCACAATAATTGTTTATTATTGTATTGTGTGTGACTAATGCTCAGTGGCATAGCTTTGACAAATCTCGTTCCCTCCCCACATGGGTGCAACATTGTTTACACCACAATTTTTTATGGAGTTGAAATAAATGTTTTATATCTTATGATGTTTATAATGCCAATTAGATACATAGGTTCGTGCAGATTCTACTTACAACTATTGGAATGTAATGTAGGATATTAAATGTGTAATAAAAAAACAGATTTGCCTCTACATTATTACATCTCAAAACAGTGTCTGTAATTAATTTTTCTTATTTGTTTCACTGAAAATATAACACCATGGAATAAAAATTCAGATCAGTGGGGGATCCAGGAGAGGGCCAATGGCCCCACAAATGCTTACAGATTTCGTTTGTCACTTTCCTTCATTTGGCAAAATTGATTTAAATATTTATTTCTGTCAATTATTTATTAGCATTTTGTAATTATTTTAAAAAAATAATATTGTATAGTATCATGTAAAAACTACAAAAATAATATATTTTAATAACAAATATATATTATTTCCCAATAATCTATGATGGTCCCTCTCCAAAATTATCAGCATGTCATGCCCTTGTCAGATGGAGTTACTCACATGGAAAATTCATGTTGTACATTGATGAACAAATAAAATTGAACCAAAATCCACCTGTCATTTCATTAGAACAAGTCCTATGCATTTTTAAAGTTAAATATTGTACATCATGGAAAATTAAAAATGTTCAAACCTACAACTTAAAACCTATTTAGTCAGAAATTACCTACAACAGCTTTTGTTTACAGATTGCAGGACTTTGATTCCAACACTACTCAGTAAGCATATGTCATGCATCTTTTCCCTTGTGTCTTTTTTCTATTGTGGTAATTTTTTTATGACACCTTTCTCCATGCTCATCACTAAAAGTGTCCAGATTGCGGCAGAAAATTTGATCTTTAACAAGAAATTAACTCGCATTTCTCCATATCCACAAATCATGTTTGCCATTTTTAATCATTAATCATCTTTCAAGGTAATTTAACATCTTAAAGTATGTTTTATACAGGCATAGGATGTGATATTGTAAAATGGCTGGTGAGTTTCAGTTCATTTTTAGTTGTAAATCAACACAATGCGAATTTTCCTTATGTACAACCATGACTTTTTTTGTTGCATAGTGACAATTTATTACTATAACAATTCAGTGTACGTAATTAAGTGACAAATCACTTACATTCTATTTGGTACAAATGTTCTTAAATATCCAATAAAAGTTATTTATTGCAAAAATACTTACCATGACAAATCAACGTTATCAACCGTCATTTCTGGTACGAGAAAGGAGTGATCCGAGAATTGGTTGCGAGACTAATTTTGGAAGAAAATATTTTATGAGCGTTAGTTTTGAAGCTGTTGCTGTCTTCATAGGGAATGCCACAAATAAATCATGTCATACAAACAACAGGAAGATATGTTCATAAGATTAAATGTTGTCACATTGCAGAATTAGTTGATTTTTTAATATTTTCTGTTTTAGTATCTTGTTTATTTATTGAATCCCTATTTCCAGTTAATTAGTTGATTAGATCTCATTTTGTATTGATTACATTATAACTATGTCATGGGGTGTTATCATTAATGGGTATTATTAATATGTATTAATAGTTAAGGAACCAAAGGGGAGGCTCATGGGTCTTTACCCCCTCCTCCACCAGTCCCAGGAGCCAGTGATACATTTAAGAATAATGAT
The DNA here is from genome assembly GCA_017312745.1 of Gryllus bimaculatus. NCBI lineage: Eukaryota > Metazoa > Arthropoda > Insecta > Orthoptera > Gryllidae > Gryllus > Gryllus bimaculatus. The sequence goes on along the minus strand of BOPP01000225.1, from coordinate 1,664,848 downwards.
CATTTATTACTCATTTCTGTACTAATGAAAGTCTTTCAATGCATAAATTGTTGGTAATTTTGAAGGTGTCTGGGTAATTGGGGCTTGTTTATGTTCTCAGTTGTTTATTTTGTTTTTTAAATTTGCGGTGTAATATGTATTGACAATGAGGGTGGTGCTGTATACATCAGCGGTAGCTATGTATTTGATAGTGCATATTTCTTTTTGAAAATTATCTTGTGAAAGGGGAAGCTGACAAGCCTGTGAGTCATGACATGAGAAGCCATGTGTTTGTGAGCAGGTGGATCTTGGGATGTGTGTGGATGACAGCATCAGAGTGCATGGGTTTTCTAAAAGCATTGAAAATGTGTTTGTTGTCTACACTTGAGATGGTTAGATGCAAGAAATTAAAGAATGGTTCTAATTTTCCAATTCCATAATGACTTTTATGGATGATTAAGAAACTCCACGGAGAAGTCAAGTTGTCCTATTGTGGCGATCCATAGAGCTGCAGTGTCATCAGAGTAGCAGTTCCAGCAAGTTAGATTTTGTACAAGGATTCCAGGAAAATTTTTGCAAGGAGGAAGGGGAACATTGTCCATGAAAATGTTTGCTAGGAGTAGGAACAATGGTGAGTCCCATCAGAAGACCAGAATTTGGTTTGTAGAATTAGTTATTGAAGGTAAAGTAGTTAGTGTCAATGCAGAGTGAGATCAAATGGCATAGTTCTGAGTGTGTTAGTATGGGACATGTAGATTTGTTAAGGCTGTTTCATAAAATTAATTTTCAGTCTTGAGTTGCGGTGCTAGGGAATAAGTTTGTGACATCAAAGGATAACGGGTTAGTGTTGGTCAGGATGATAATGTCTTGAACAAGTTCCATACTGTTTTTCATGGAAATTGTTGATTTTTTGGTTGAAATGTACGAGTTTGTGAAAGATTCTTCAGTCTATGAGGGAGTATGTGTGTGATTGGGTTTGTATAGGACTCAACAGGCCTAGTTGGTTTATTTTCTTTGTGAATTTTAGGTAGGCTGTAGAGGCGAGGGGAGAGGGTGGGTAGGTTTGGGGGGGATAAAATATCTGGATTTAGTGAATAGAGCTGGGGAGTCTTTTAGTTCAGTTCTCTATTTAATAAGAAATTTACCAGTGGGGTCCTTCGAAACTTTTCCAATGTTTTCCTTGATTAGAAATTGATTTACTTTTTCATTGTCATCTTGATTGTTGAGTGTGACAACTGTGATCCCTTTGTTCCTTTTTGTGATTGTGAAGTTGTTTTTCTGTCACTTTCTTGAAAAGCTGTTTGATGGTAATACTTTCATAGCATGTGTTTTTGGTATGGGAAGTTAAGAGTTTTATCATTGGAAAGGGCATTGACAATATTGTATTTAGCTTCAAGCATGATTTTTTTTTTGTGGAAATATTTGTGTGTGACTGCATAATTGTTTAAGTTAAGTGTTGCTGAACTGAGTGGGAGGACAATGTTTGAGGCCTTGTGGGAATGCTGATGAGATGTTGACATTATTCAAGGATGAAATAATGGAAGTCAATGGAGATTTATTAAGACTGAAATTTTGAAAAAATTGCAGATGACCTTATTTAAAAATATGTTTTTAAAAAACAGATTTCATTAAGGAAAAACAACCATCTTCAATATTTGAGTTGTAGAAAGATACAAAAAGAAATTTAAGTTTTGCAATTTTCGAAATTTCAGGCAGTTTAATGAAAATGAAACCTGCATCATTATCTTTAGTGTCATTTTCGCTATTTAACAACACCATGTATTCAAAAATGATTAACCCATTTTTCGGACTATTTTGAAATTGCCCCAGGGTTGATATAGGACGCCCAAATATATATTGTATAGATTGATATAGGTTGATATAGAGAACGCCCAAAATTAAAATATAAGTTTGAAAGCGGTCTCCAGACAGAATTTAATGCACTATAATTATTAATATTTTCGAAAAAGTAAACATTACCTTATTTCAAGATGTTATTCAAGAACTGATATAATTAATGAAAATAATGTCTATCTTCAATATTGTACTCGTAATTGTAGGAAGACGCCGAAGTAATTTTGAACTTATGCAATTTGAGTGAAAATTAGCTTTGTTCAATTCTTTTAAGCGTCTTTTATACCATCCGAGGACAAAATATAATTAAAAAAGTGTAGCTATCTTTGAGAAAAGTTTGAAAATGTAATTGTGGCTTTGGGTACAGAACCCCTCGAAAATAAAATTATGTATCTCAAACTCTCAGGGCTTGGAATCGTTTTAAATCGATGGAGAAATATCAAATGTGCATAAAGTCGACCGAATTGTTTAGTCACCAACGTTGATTACAGACTGACGGTTTCTATTGTATTAGATTATGTTTATATATTCTGTTACAAAGAGTTTGATGTGAGGCATCAACTTCAGATTGTATTCCAAAATAGTGTTATTTGTAAAGCTTTTTCCGGAGATTCCTGCAAATATGACGATGCTTCTTTTATATGAAGACAGCTTTTGATTTTTGAGTCGTATTACAGTAGAATATATTAAGAGGCTGCGAAATACTCGTAAGATAAGTTGGGAGAGCAATTAGTAGAAGCTGAAACGAAACATCGCCTCTTCGATCAGTAGTTTTTTATCAGACAAGTGTGTTCTGGAAAAGAGACGATACATAATTGACAAAGATTGTTACTTGGAGAAAGAATTAACGAGTATTGAAGAGATTGTTACAGTTACGTCTATCCAGACAAAATCAAACGTTTCTTTACGAATTTCGTCGTTTTTACTTCATATTACGACTGCATCTAGTGCCTGAATCGACCCTTGAAAGCGTCGAACACGTTTTTACTAAGCTTTCTGCACTTCGCCTCTGATGACATGCGAGGTAGCGTCTGAGGTAGAAAAGGGTGAGTTCCCCGCATTTTGGCAATGGTATTTTTGGGGCTGCTCAGGAGCTGATGCGATATTTCATTGTCGCTCCGAACTAACAGGAAGCAGTTGACAATCTACGTCAAGGAACGTTGTACGAAAGAAGTGAGTATTTGCTCAACCGAGAAGAAACTGGCGCGTCTTTTTGAATAAAAGTAGACTATCTCCAGAGCGTCAAGTTTGAAATGTACGATCCTTTCCTCTGAAACGCCTTCAAAGAACATAAAAAATGCCTTAGTAGAAACGAGGCGCCAAATTTGAACCATTTAGTGATCAAAGTGCCAACAATATCGTACGTCCGATTTACTCGCTTCTTTTGGACGAGCTATTTCGGAGTTTTCGCGAAGCAGATGGAGAGAGGCCTCGTTCGTCCGAAGGAAGCGTGATGTGTCCTGCCTGATAGAAGAGATTTTGGGCGCGGAAATTACGTTTGTAATGCCTATTGTACACGATCAGATTTATTGAAAATCTAATTTTATGAGACATGCGTAAACTATTTGATGAAATTGTGTTATTAGTACTGAGTATTTTTTTTTTTTTCTCTCTCTTAATTTTTTGGGCTCGCCATCTGGGGGAAATGCTGTGCATCAACATTACTGTTAGGTCTCACCTTCTTGCATTACGATTAATCTATATAGAGATCACTATAGAATGCGGTCGCTTGACAGCTACTCTCTGGCAACATAACTGCAGGTTATCTCATGCACTCATTTGGTTAGTGCGTTCGTTTACAGTTCGATCACTTGTAAATGGCTTCATCACTATCACTATCCTTTGCAATGTTGCCCTGCATGACGTACGTTTGTTCCCTGAAGTGTCAAAGTGGTCCCTTCTTAAGCTGGCTTTACACTTGCAAGAAAATGGCGAGCAGTATTATTTCGCAAGAAAAGTTGCCAATGTAAACATTGCGGCAATAAATATTTCTGATGTCAATATTTCTTGCTAGATATTCCGATTGTAAAGTAAAACTCGTAAACTCGTGTGTTTCCATCCTCGGAAAGATATTGCCGGCTGTTGCTGGGACTAGAATTGGAATGAAGTATGAGCAAGATATTGGAAAAAGCCAATGATGACCATGGTCAAATGCGCAGGAAGTACGTACGGTAGTACATAGACGTTATATTTCAATTTTAATATGAATTTTTTCGTAAAATGTGTGTGTGAAAAAGGTTTACAATAAAAGAAGTAGTAATAAATATTCCCTCTATATTTCACAATCAAAGGTTCAAATTTTAGTTCAGCTATAGATGTCCCTTGATTATTAATTTTTACGTTAAAATGGTTAAGATATTAATCTAATCTAAATGAATTTTAAGATTACTCTATAATACATCAGTCGTAGGAAATTGATGTTTTAAAACTTTTAACCGAATGAGTAATTGCACTTTTTATTATAAGAAAATTACTTTGCTCCCACGAGAATCGAAATCCACGAAATCATTTTGTGTTATGAATAATATGGAGACACTTCTATCTAATTCGCACACACCGCCTTTTCCTTCTTATTAAAATTCTGTCACAGAAATCACGTCCTCACAAATCGTCGGCATTACTTCGTCTCCCCATTTACACAATAAGTGCGACCGCAACTCGAATCTTCTGACTTCCAATAGTTATTCCCGGGAAGATATTGCGGAAACGTATTGCTAATGTAAGGCCAGCGTTAGAGTAACTCTTTTATACAAAAGGAGGTTGGCAATATAATACGAGTGAGAATACTTTTGATATTCATTTGAAAGCGCGCTTCCCTCGACCACTCACAGCCAACGCCTTTTGTCATATCGATGCTCGTTTGCTTTTCCTCTTTTTCCTCTCCAACGCCCGGAGGCAAATCTGGCACAGTTCGTTTTAGCGTAGCTTCGAGGTTCTCTCATCATAAGCGTTGCTGTCGACGCCATTAACGAGTGCTGATTGGTTGTTGCGTAAAATTATTTGATGAAAATCGAAAATGTTCTGTTTTAAGTTTTTTATGTAACTCTGATTTTCACCGTGTGAAAGCTACATGTAATGAAATTTACGTTTTATAAAACAACTAGTGAACCCTGTAATGCTTCGCTATTGCAGAGTATTACGTATTACACGCTATTGGTCACGTGATTGTTAGTCACGTTTTACGTTACCCTCTGCAAAAATTCTAAGAAATAAAAGATTTTCTTGCAAAAATGGGTTTGTTCTATGTCCTTTTTTTAATTAATAGATATGTCCTGTTAAATTAATTGATATATTCTACTATAACATAGAAAGTCTGTGCTGATTTCAGTAAAACTTGTTCTTTTTTAATTTTCTGGAAGAGTATTGTTTTCACTTTCACCCGCCCCTGGGGCAAATAGGAACAAAGCTAATTACACAATGTTTATAGCTTAATCAAATATTGGAAAATAATGTAAATCAGAATTTTATAAAATCATATACTAATATAATGAACATTCATTTTATATCTACGTATAGCTTTTTTGCCGTTTTATGTTTTTTGAAGTGGGTCAAATAAGGTGTGTTATGGCAGTTTTTCCAGTTCGACGGGTGGACTTGAATTTGATCTGATTTGACCCAGGAAGAAATTCTTAACGAGAAAGGATCTGAGATTCTGCCTCCACTAATGACGTAATGGATGTAGCGTACAATGTAGTTTCTGAAGATTCTGGAGACAGTTCACAATCAATTTGTTGCTTCTGCTGGAGCCAAAGTATCATCAAAAAATATTGGAGGGTATATCCCTGTGTTTCAAAATCCAGAGAAAGCATTCTGTGTTGTGGCTTCCCTTACAAACGCTTCTTCTAAGAGAGAATTGACTTCGTGGCAAGTCACCACTTTGAGTGATTTCGAAGCCAGTTCTTAACAGTTGGTGTGTAAAAGGTACTGAGGGGTAACATGAAACTCTCATACTCCTAAAACAATTATAGTAGTAATAATATGCAGTCAAAAATTTCGGGGCAAAGAAGAATAGCAACGTTCCACGTTGCCCCGTTCGACGTTAGCACAAAATGGTTCAAAATAATCACATTACTCTTGTTTTTGTTTGACAAATCCAAAATAAATAAAACTAAGGCTTTAAAATAACAACTTTCGTACTTCTGCATTGCAATGCCAAAGACAATGTTTTACATTACTTGTACGTACGTTTTTGTAAGGAACAAAGGATAGTCAGAAAACAATAATAATTCACTCTTTTGATATGCTAGCCCCATGACACATTCGCTCAGCCATGTCAACACTCTTCTCGGCAAAAAACCTGTTCTAGATCTGAAAGGCTTTAAAGCTGTGGATTTTACAACCAAATTCCACTTTGCCCCCACCTTTCTCTAAACATTCCGGCCGAAATTTCACAATTGCAGGGGCAACGTATGCAACGACAGATGCGCTTAACACTTGACGGTGCGGCGGGTTGCGAAGTGCTTCTGTTCAGGCACGCTTGAGTCATCATAATCGCATAGATTATCGACAACGCCCCACATGTCTGATTTAATTCATATCACTCTTCAAAGTCTTCCAATACTAACAAGAACAATGTGTGAAACTTCAGCGACATCGGTGGAGTAATTTCTGCGTCTGTGCGACAAATACGCACATTCCCTTATACACACACACACACACACACGAGGGACGTTCAAAAAGTTTTCGGAATGGTGGTTCAGCATGTTGAATGTTTAAACCTATGGCAATAGTAACTTAATCACCTTTGAAGTAGGATCCTTGCGTACCCATACACTTGCCCCACCGTTCCCGCCGTTGTTGCAAGGAGCGGTATCAGAGTTCTTTCGGCTCTTGTCGGAGCGGAGTCGTCACACTCGATTTCATGTTCTCCACGGTTGCAAAATGTTTCACTTTCAGGCTCATTATCAGGTTATGAAGCAGCCAATCGTTTCTGGGAGCGAGATCCAAAGAGTATGGGGGTCGAGAGAAGACATGAATGTTCTCGGCGACAACAAGCGATGTGTGGCTTGGCGCGTTACCGTGATGCAGACATCACTTTTCCTTGCCATTCGACCTGGCAAGTCCTTCGAACCGCATCACGCAAACTCTAAAAATCTTGCCCATAGAAATTTTCAGTAACAAATTGTTCAAGCCACGCGATAGCCAGATTGTCCAAGCCAGCCGATAGCGTCTCTGAAGTCGATTTTCCCAGCTTACAAACGAACTTTATGTTCGTACGCTGTTCGCACTGCATTTCGTCGACGGCATATCACTCATCTTCACGTGACACGTGGCAGTGACACCACAGCGCGCTGAAACATGTCCAGACCAATTTTACCAGCTTGCGAACATTCCTAGCCACCTACCAGAAGAATGTGAACGCTGTCTTATCGCTAGTCTGTCGGCGGCAAGGCAATTCCGGGAACTTTTTGAATGCCCTTCGCGTATATATATATATATATATATATATATATATATATATATATATCTAACATATCCCACTACCTAGTACAACTTACCACACCTTCACAGTAGCACGCATGTAACCGTAAGCAGTGTTACAAGATTTTGCTCGTGAAGCGAGCTTTAAAAAAAAATCTAGGGAGCAGGATCTTGCAGGGTGCGAGAAAGGTTTTGAACCCTTGACACAATAAAAATCACACAGATTGCACACAAACAGCGTATAATTTACCATAAAACTTTTAGTGGCATAAATAATGACAGAATACCAGAAATATTAGAATCACGCTTTTACAAAGAATAATCAAAACACGATAGAAACCTTAAAACACACCTCATGTGAATGAACACATAATTTACTTCAAGATTGATACTCTGATGCTAATTACCCTAAACTACACTGGGAATTCCCTTGGAAAATTAATTATATCTAAATTTGTGCTATCCTAATAACATTGCAACATGAAATCAAAATTCAATTTACAATCTTCTCGCTTCAAGATATTACATGTAAAGAACAAAATGTGTGCAAGGCACTACTCTAATTACAATTTAACTGTGTCTGAAAATAGCGAAAATAAAATGTCCTAAGTAGAACGATGTTTTTAGGCAGGCAATAGCGCATCAAAACGTCTCCTAACTATAATACTGTAATTTGTTGCCACCCGTGTCCTCAAATTCTTAACACTTTCCTATACTAGTTTTCCTGCCGACGTGAACTTGACCTATTTTCTGCATTCCTAACTGTTACCTCGTAGACTTTCAATTTTGGCCTTGATGTTGTGCGCTGGTCGCTGCGGTGACGCCGTCCGGTCGCGCTCTGCGTCGTAAGAGAAGACGGGATTCGCCTCTGCCGTTGCGTTGCCTTCTTGCGTCCTCTTCCGTCTTCTCCAACCGTTCTCGTCTTCTCCACTGCGCCTGGATCCTCGGCCTCTTCTCCTTCCTCGTCTGCTACGGCGCCTCTGACTACGCCCATGTGCGAAAATGTCCCTTGCACTTCACTGAATACCCGTGCAAGTTCCTCGCTCGTTGCTAACTTCTACTTTTGCAAGCCAGAACTTTTAATGTTCCTTCACAACGGGTAACATTTACTTCCCGTGTTGTTAATTGAGAAACACTACTTAATCTGCACTATCTCGCGGACGAATAACTAGAACGTCTGTTCGACGCCGAATACTCCTACCTAGTCGTTGCAACGGCAAACAATATCTAATGTTTAACGAAAATGTTGACTTCGTCGAGACGGTTATTCAAAAGAGCAGCTGCTTACTCGACGGCGTTAGTGACCAGAAAAGAGAGCTTCCGCTTGCGGGTTCGCGTATTTATGGCGCGCGCCTGGGGAAATTCTGATGGAAGGGGGGGTTGTTTCCCCTCTCTCAACCCTTCACAAAGAAAACATAGCTCGCTAGTCGGCATTCGTTAGTACGGGCAACGGATACCAGGCCGCCGCGTTTAAGTACCTCTGCACTTACGCGTCTGTTATCCTCGCTGCCTTCCGTAGTGTTTTACATAAGAGACGGTGTTATGGGGTTTGCACCAATCCCATAACAGCCACAACTATTATATATATATATATATATAATATATATATATATATATTATAATATATATATATATTATATATAGTTCCAGCTCGACGTATATACCCAGTTTTTTCTTTTTAGCTCTTGAGCAATGCATTCGCCTCGTTCATTGGTGTCTAACTAACAGCGTTTCTTGTCGTGGTTGCAGCGCTCTCCAACCGTGGGGTCGGCCGGCCGCCCGCGAAGCCCCGGCTGCGAACCGCCCACCACCACCCCCGCCGCCACCGCCACCGCGCCTGTCACCGCACCACCGGCGGCACTCGACCACCTCTTCCTCAGTGTCAAGACCACGCGCAGCTACCACAAATGGCGCCTGCCCGTGCTGCTGCAGACGTGGTTCCAGCTGGCGCGCAACCAGGTCAGCGCGCTGCGCCGCGCCACGCCCAAAGCGATGCCGGCGACGGAAAATAGAAAGGCTAATGCCATTTTATCAAAGCATTTATTATTTAAGTCACTGATTTCAATAAATATTAATTTTGCTTTTTAATTACTATGCAATTTGGTATTTTAAAAAAGTTGTTACATAATCTAATATATAAAAACCCAGTTTGGTGGTTCGTGTTTAATGCGCTGACGTACTGTTTATCCAATTGCGATAAAACTTTTGCCAACTTATTCCTTGCACTTGTAGAAAGGATTGAAGTGTAGGGCAATTATTGTAACTCCATTAGATGGCGCTTCATTTTAATGCAATTCCCATTACATGTGGAGTTTATTGTAGCTGAGAGTCTCCGTGTGACGTGGGTGGAGGCAGGAGAGGAGGAGCGGGCAGAGCAAGGAGAGGAGAGGCAGGGGAAAGACAGACAAGAGGAAAAATAGAGTGGGAAAGAGAAGGGGGAATTAATTAACTCTCAAATAAGAATAACAAAACTCGTTCAAACTTCAAACGATATTTTCACAATTATTTCTTCTGTGGCAGCAACACGCAGCAAATTACCATCTAGTAATATATTTTATTTTGAGTAAATAGTTTCATGGAAGGGCGTCAAGTCAGAAAACAAATTATCAATATAAACGTTTTTGCTGGAAAAGGCCAAATAAAGGATGCAGGATCTAAATGTTGTAATCTGTTTCATCTGCCCTTGTTTACAGTGAACAGTTGATCTTTTTGAAGAGGTACGCTGTCGTATGTTTCAAAATACAGTGCTGCCTCTGTATCCAAATGATCGTTAAAACGGTATTCTTCTGTCGGTTCATAAAGAACGCGTTTAAAAAGTTTTAAAATCTTCTCTATTCTTAAAAATGGCAAATAAATTAATTTCCTATTTTTTCATAATGTTAAACCCAAGCCTGGAAGGGTTCTAACAAAACTGTACTCAATAATTAAATACAATACTTGTTTGATAGCACTGTTTTCCACTCATTGGTTAATTTCTGACAAATTAAAAAAGTAAGTTGATGTTATGCAGAAATTTATTTGCACGTGGTATTAAGGAATTGACAAAATTTTGAGCATCTTTCTGAATTTTAAAATCAATAAGGACCTTGTTCAGAATTCAGATTGTTTGCTCCAAATTACATTACGACTTTGTGGAATTTTATTGGCTGATGTGCTTGGCAAAGATTACATCGAATCGACAGGTAATGAGAGCGATAGGGTTTTCTTGACTGAATTAGATTTTAAACCAATTTTAAAAGACCGCGTAATTGCTTTGTGGTTATTCATTTCTAAATGACCAATTGATAGAGCGCAGGGGTTCCCAGTGGGGTCGATATAGCCCCCCTCCCTTACAGTTCGATGAAATTTTGAAGGGGGTCAAAGAGTATCAAGGGGTAGATTCGAGGGCAATAGCCGTGTTGTTGACGTGTTCGTTCTGATGGACGCGACACGGAAGAGAGGAGGGTGTAGGTGACAAGGCCACAAATAATACGAATATTTGGCTTAGAACGTTGTATTACCTCACTTGGCTGGTGAATGAAGAGGTCACTCGCTTGAAACGTCGTGGACTCATGCGGGAGCGAAGGCAGAGAGGGGGCGTGGGTCTCAAGGGTGGTGCCTTATATGAGAGCGGCCTGCGACCCACAATGCAGGTGCTGTTTCATCAACCCGAGGCCCCCAGTGCACGAAAACAGGTCGCAGGTCACCGGGCTGACCAGCCTTGAAAGAACCGGGGCCCGATCAGTGTAGTCAAGATCACGTTGATTACAAAAAAAAAACCGTATTGTTTTCTGATATAAGGGAGGAAAAGACTATGATAAACAATTACACTCCTCGTCGTTGGGATTCGTCCTTCATCCGTAGGAGATAAGATGTTTAGCAAATGGAAGAAATTATAACTGCATTCACAATTATACTTTCTCGCGCAAGAAAGTACTCTTCGCAGTACACACTGTAGAAATACAAGGTGTGGCTATTAATTTCCCGGACTGCTCCAATACCACCAGAACATATGATGTGAAAAACGTAACCTTTTAATATGTATCGAAGTTGCCGTAATAAACTTCTGTTCTCGGTTGTGTAAGTTGTGGAAACAACTTTTAAAGTCCTCTTTCGGAAGGTTCTTCAATGTCGACGTCACGTTTTTGATGTCGAGCATCCCCCAAGCGTGTTCGTTTGATCACGGTTTTGAGTCAGGGAAATTAATCGAAGTCTGCGGGGGTAAAGTAAGGAGAGTATGCCGAATGATGCATCTGCACGACCTCATGCTTGGCCAAAAACTTTTGCACTGGCAACGCAGTGTGGGGGCGGGCGATGTCATGCAACAGAAACCAACTCCCAATCTGTCGAAAACGGACGCAGATGTAATATTTTCAAAATAATTATCAAAAATAATTACCTTACAGGGAGACCGAGGTCTTCGGGATTTATAATCTGCCGTGTGCAGTGTCATTCAGCAAGTAGCTACAACTTCTTCCAAGCTACTACTGCTAGTAAATAAATCTCATCACAACCAAAACGATATTCCCATTGGGAATGTACACGTAGTTTTTGAATTTCAAATTGAGCATTGAAAACATTATTTCAGAGAGATTTATGAGTGTCTGAACTCAAATTGCCCCCCCCCCTCCCCCAGAAATACTTTCTGAATCCGCCCCTGTGACCATTTGTCCGTCGGTTCAGCGGCCGGTCCACCACCCCCCTCCAGCTGCCACGCTCCTTCCAGGGAGCATTAGCCGCCACCCTCGTCCCACGCGAGCGTAGCAGTCACGTGGCTATTCCGTCTTGTGGTCCAGACCCGATGTCCTGTGCCACGTGACCCACCCGGGTCGCGGAACTGTCCCACATGGAGGAGGCTGCTAGAAGCATTTGTGTGTGGCAACTCTTGAAACTGCAACTTCCTAAAAAAAATCACGTGTTTTTTTTCTGTGTTTTACAAATGAGCCCAATCGTATAAGGTACGATTTTAAAGCTAAAAAAATTGTTCTTAATTAACATTGCAAGGAAAAGTTTCCCAATCCTTTGCAACATAGAGAGATTACGAAAAGCCACAGAAGTGGCATGATATTTGGGGCATAAACATACTGGATGTAGTATAACCTGAATGTGTGACGGAAGTGTTTTATTTTTATGTGAATAGGAATCATTTAAATGGTATTCGAAATGATTTGTATTTTATTAGAATTTTATTCTTTCTTCTAGGTACTTGAAAAGTCTAATATAAATTTTGTTCTGAGCTACTTGCGTTCCGGGACTGAAATGCATAATTTCTTATTTTTTCACAGACTTGGTTCTTCACAGATTCCGTCGACGTGGAATTTCAGGAAAAGACAAGTGAGTACAAGGCACAGAGTTGCCTGACAACTTGAAACATGTTTGGAAATTTCATTGAGAAGGAAAAGTCGAAGCAAAAAGGGTTCAAAGAAGACTTAGAAGGGTGGGTCATTTTAAGACGATTAGAAAACTACATAAAATTCCTTAAATAGCATTGGTTAAACGATCTTTTATTTTCTCGCATGAGAAATATAGAGAAAGTATTGTGATACTGCAAAAAATTGATCTCAAAATTTCTCAACCCCTCTTTGAAATACTGGTTAAATTGTGTATTTAATTCGAAAACTAAATTCGATTACAATGAAGTGTGAAACAACACAAAGAGTCAGAAAAGTTTCTTTATCTTTCCTATTTCTAATGAAAGCTTACGAATTTAATTTCCTTTCAGGAGGATATATCCAATATCAGCACATGTCCAAGTTCCAATATTCTTAGCTAATGCGTAACAGTTGTAACACACAAAATTGCTAGTGCATGGTGTATTACGAATACTCTCGTAAACAAAATTCCATACCCTTGACTGAAATTACGGTATTGTTCTCCAGAGACTTTGGATTAAATCTTTCTTTGAAAAATTTGATGAATGATTTCTATACTTCCTGCCTTTTCCGCCACGAACAACTTCATTTTTTAATGATAAATATTTTAATACCCTGAAGGGGAAAAACCAAAGGTAAAAAAAATTGAGATACTTAAAGGAAAAATGCAAACGACTTCAAACTGTAACCAATATTACTTAATATACTAGAAATTAATCTTATTCTAGTTTAATTGCAACTATTAACTATAAAAATTAAAGAAATGAATTTTACTTCTAATTACTTAACCATCTCCTAGTAATAACTTTGGACCAGACTACACAAACTAAACCTAAAGTGTATTAAATCCAGAATCTAAATCAACTAATATTTACGTCCATATTCGTCGAAGATGTCCTAACTCAGAAACACCGCCCAACAATGAGAAATTATTCTGAGAATCTCAAACAGCCTAGTCGCGGCCTTCCCATTGTTTTATTGCAACCTTCTTGAAAGATTCTAGAAAAAAATGCTGGAAATTCGAATTTGCAGTTTCGAAATTTTGCAAAAATTACGCGAAACTGTTCACATTTTCAAAAAAGTCTACATGAGAATTGTAGTGTGAGTGAGAGCGAATGACGTGAAACACATCTCCATCTGTATTATTATTATTATTATTATTATTATTATTATTATTATTATTATTATTATTATTGTTTCAGATGGCCACATGGTCAATACCAACTGTTCCTCTTCGCACAACAGGTACGTAATGCGAGGCTTATTTTCTAAAATATAATTTGATGTCAGAGATGTTATTTTCCAATTGTTTTTCGCAGGAAGGCGTTGTGCTGTAAGATGTCTGTAGAGTTCGACATGTTTCTTGAAAGCGGCAAAAAGTGAGTAATTTCACTTCTTATCCTAATAAATTCAGGGCTAATGATGATAAATGACACTATGTCACAGGGTTTGTAGGTTTCTAATTTGCTCAGAAAGAGAGCAAAGAAAGGTTTTTACCTAGTTCGTCAGTGAGCGACAAAATCCTTGTAAAGAAGTAAATGTGTGTTTTCTTTTAAGTGACATACCACCGAATGACGTGTAGCCGAAGAGACGCGGAATGAAAGGAACCTCTCAACCTGCAGCGCTCAGGTTTTAGTGAATGTGCAGCTGCAAATATCTCAGGACGGGGGGGAGTGTATCTCCATCTACGAAGTTTCGAGCTCATTCTCTTCCGTTCCCTTGCTATCAAAAGAATAATGGGAAATCTGTTTTTGATTTTTCGTGAAGATGGAATGAAATGCCGCTTTCTCTCACATTGCTCTACGGAAAAACACATTAGTCCAGAACAAGATTCAGAATCTGATGTCGAAACATTGCCAGAAAAAAACGAGACAAGGCGCATCTTAAGCATTTTCTATCGTAACCAGTACGAGCATTCCATTACAGAAATGGGAGCAGTACATAATCGTCTTTTATCGTCATCTGATGGTCATCCTAGAGTTTGGAAGATCCTATGACACAGATGTAAGGCAGTGTACGTGCGTTCCTCTCATGGAATGTTCGTGATCGCGTAATAGGTCTTCGCTAGCGCGGAGACGAAGGTATTCTGCCCCCAACCTCTGGAGAAGCGTTCCAAGCTATTAATCTGGGTGCCATCGCCATCAACTCCATCGCATCAGTTGCACTTTAGTAAAAACCCCTGCTATTGTGAACGTCTTTGCTTTCTTCCGTTCCTCCAGTAACTAAATGTCATCCAAAGACTGCTTCAAGATTTCCTTAAAGATTACATCAATGGAGCGCACACCTACCTATCACACAAATCTACCTTGATTACATTTGAAGTGAGCTTTCGTTTTTTCAATACCGTAAACAGTGATTAAAACTTCTTAAAGTGTAGAAGTCTGTTTGTTAGTTCTGAGTTAAAATGTATTACTTTCCCTCAATTTTCTTTCTTAAGAGTATCATACAATCTTCATGACCGACAACAATGGGATGAATTCCAAGAATTTTGAAACCTCTGTGTTGCTATTTTCCGAACTGGCAATGCCTGAAACGAAGCGTGAGAAATTCGAAATTACAATTCCGAACTTTTTCCAATTTTCGAAAATGCAAAAAAGTACCATCAACACTCTCTTTATAGATCTTTGCTACATACAAGAATAAAAGTAAATGGCAAAATTTCTGCCACTTCTGAGAAATTTGTTTAAAATGGTTTCAAAAGTGCGTGCGTTTCATCTCAAATTACGCGAAAAATACTTTTATTTTCGAAATATTGAACATGATCTCTTGTGAACTGTTTTTAATGAACACATTCATTAAGAAAAAAATCTTAAAAATTGTAGTTGCAGTAGGAAGACGCCGAAAAAAAATTGAATTTTTGCAATTTTCGAAAGAATCGAAGTTTTCAATGAAAATGAAACCTGCAGCATTCTCGCAAACGTCCTTCACACTATCAATCAACAATATTTAATCAACAACGATGGAGCTTTTTTATTTTGATAAATAAATAGAGATATGGTCAGGTATCAATATTTTGATTCAACTAATGATCATTTCGATCGCGTAGCGATCATCCTCAGAGCTTGTTGAATCAAAATATTGATACGACAATATCTCTATTTATTTATCAAAATAAAAAAAGGTATCTACTTCACCAACAATCCAATTAATAAGGAGCTTTTTTTAATTTTTTTAATTTTGAAAAGTCCCAGTGGCTTCATGTAAAGTAAGCCCCCCTCCCCCCCCCCACACACACACACACACAAAAAGAAATATATGTTTCAAATTCAAGGGGCCGCGGCAGTCAGATCATGTGGGAAATATGAAGTTTGGAGAAAATTGGCTGAACGGTGGTTTAACCGCTTGCTTTCGCAAGAGGATAGAGACGTTTTGCCGTCATTCGGTTTTTCGGTACCACAAAACATAGATTCTGGCTACACTGTGTGTTAGATGATTTTTTTCTAAATTTAGCAACTGGTTGTATCCACTTTTTCGTTACCAGGCCCCGGCCATAAGAGATTTTCCGCCGAAAATTCGCCGCTTTTTCCCGCAGCAGCACATACCTTTTTCTTCTTAAGAAGTACCTTCTTGAGGGGAAGAAAGTAAAAAAGAACATTACAAAACTGAATATCAACGATAAAAGGTATTTCCGTAATCAAATCGTCTAAAATATTTAAATACGATCATGTACACTGGTTTATTTGTTTTCGAACGAGTATTTTTCGCCCAGTTTTGTTTGAAGTCACGACAATTCGTTAAAAAAGGGGGGGGGGCTACAATTTTTTCTTAAAATATTTTCCTCAGGACGAGCTAAGGCCACCAAAAAAAGGGGCGCTCTCATTTCAGTTGAACTCTAAAATTTCAAAAATTGCGATAGTTGCAAATAATGTTTGTACTATTGTAGCCCAGCTAGTTTGTCCTTATATTTGGTGTCCAGATCTTCAACGATGAAAAGGAGGACATGTGGTGAAAAAAGAGGATAGCTATTTTAAATAACGATATAATGTGACATATAGTGTGTACAAATTACATTGTATTTTTTTAATGTATTGTGACAGATGTGAAGTACTGATGCAAACTAAGAAACCTTTATTGGAAATAAAGACGTAGTTTCCAGGTACTCAAACCTTTCATTCAGTTTCAAATCCCTTCGTCACAATGCAAGATATTTGATGGCTAGGGCAAAGTTAAATTTGCATTTTCGCTTTGGAATTTTAACTATCATAATATATCTTTTGGAAATATGTATCTAGCAAAACAAACATCGCTTGCGTTTCCTTTCTCGACAGAATCGCCAACGGTACACAAAAGTACTACGAAGTAGACGGAGTAAACCTCTCGAATTGCACGAAGAATAGAGAATATTCCACCGATATGTCTGCCACCTACAAACACGTTAGTGTTAAAAGAAGTGAAAACAAATAATTCGGAAGTGGGCATCGCGCTCTCAGACGAGCAAGTTACAAACAGCGGGCAACTCCACCCGGAGCCCGGGCAAAAGCGTAAAAGGGAGTGGGCGTGTGGTCACCCTGTCCTCGGGTCTTCTCCTCTGGGGCGTGCGCAGAGCAGTGGTGGGGGTGGGGGAGGGAGGCTAGGAAGTGACGCGGGCAGCCAATTGCTTGCCGGACGACTTCAATCAGCGTCGTCAGCGGCGGCCGGTGGAGGGAGCTGTTGCGTGTGCCCGGCGTTCCCTCCCTGCCACACGGCGCACCGCCGCCTCTCGCTCTTTCGGCGGCGTGGAAGACTACAGCGATTTCTGTTAAGAAACGTCTGTGATTATCACAGAGAAGGTCTCATTGACCGAAAATATAATGCATATTACACAGAATCAATTATCCACCTTACCGATATGAATTTCAACCAAGCTGGGCCGCCATTTATCTTCAAAAAGGATTTCCCTTCGACTTTTTTAATATGTGATGTACATTTTGGTATTACAACTACAGTATTAAAAACATTTTTACTTGCTGATGTTCGTACGTATACATTGAGCAGTAGCGTGTAGAATAAAAAGAAGCCATTATCCACCAGAAAAGAGGATGATATTTGCTCAAATATAGAGTGTACAGGGAGGAAACAACAAAACTTTGAAATGAAGCTCTGAAGTCAATTTTGTGACATATCTGAAACATATTTGTGTTATAAACTCCTTCAATATTTCGAATGGTTGATCCACTATAATCACTCATAAGTTGGTCTGTAAAAAGGCTCCTTAATTTGTATTTCAGAAACATAGGAACACTAGAAACGTGTAAATTGTTTATTATTTACAAAAGAAATTAATATATTTGTTCACAAAGAAAAAAAATAACACAAAAATAAAGAAGCAATTGAATTGTGTACATTGGAGCCTCTGAAAAAATGTTGAAAATGTCTCAGAAATAGCTCCATTTTTTCCTTTAAATTTCTTGTAAGAATAGAGTGAAATACTTCTATAGATGGTCCGACAGGTCCAATATCCACTGTTTCCTTGAATTTTCATCAAATGCAAAGGTTTGGCTGTTTAGAAGATCCTCTTACAACTAAATTATTGAAAATTGACATTTTCTTCATATGAAATATGCTTTCCTTGTTCTTTAATTAACGCCATATGCATTTTTTGAAAATAGTTGTTTTCGTGAAATATCAGTAGTATTGAAAATAAATTTTTCTGAAAAATTTCTCCAAACCTTTTACTATTTTGTCTTACTACGTACGTAAGAAAGTAAGAAGTAAAGAAAAAGAATTCTAATGCTGCATCGCAAAACGTCAAAAGTTTTCGATAGCAAAACATATTGTCCCGTCAATTCCCGACAGCGAGAGGACAACTGTAGAGAGGGGGTTTGTTAGGTGGTGAAATATCTGAAGTCATCTTTGCCAACCTACTGGATTTATTCAGATAGGCGGCTTTCGACGGCTTTGCCGTCATCATTAGATGTCATATTCATCTGATGGGAGCAAAGCTGTCGAAATCCGGCTATCGAAATAAATTAGCGAGTTGACGAAGATGATTTGTTATTTCACCATTTAATTACGCCAACCAATACTTCAATAGCATTCTCTCAACTCGTTTGGGTACTGCTCCAACATTCGCCCGGTTCTGATCGGAGAAACCACGAAAAGCCACTGATCAGGGCAGTCGGCCGCTGGAATTCTCCTCCTATCAGCGGCTGAACTCGACCTATCTATGTAGCTAGTGCGGAAAATCCTGCCACCGTCGTGTCGAACCTTAGAACATGAGATGCACTTGCAGCCTCAACATCCACACCCACTCAAGAAGAACACATGTTTAGAAAGGTGTTTCGGACACTACATATGGGAGTCATACACATTTCTTGATGCCTCAAGTCACCTTTGCCGGTGGGCCCTGACGAATACTACCTCGCCCTGAGCCGAAAATTCTGCTGCAGTATGCAGCGTTTATATATCGCGGGGTCGTCGAATCCCTGCGATAGCGGGGCGAGCGACTAGCGTAGCTATTCACGCGGTCTCGGCGAGGGGCGTGTCGTAGTGGAACCAGGACTGTGATGAATGAAATGTATATGACTCCCATATGTAGTGTAAGAAACACCTTTCTAAACATTTGTTCTTTAGACGGCGTGGATGTTGAAATGGGCGTTGAGGCTGCAACAAATGCTTCATGCCAGCTTCATAGCAGATTCACAAATGCTTCATAGCAGCTGGTTCGGTCGCTGCTTCGCCCACCCGGCCGGCCAGGGATGCACGAGGGTCGCTTCTCTGTGCCTGGGGAAACATTTTGGCGTTGGCATGGAGCCTCCCAAGGAATTTGTGTCAATGTGGGGCATCCACTCCAGATGTGCTGAATTGACTCTGTGGGAGACTTGCATAAACGATACTAATTAGCTGATCGGTAATACATTTTAGTACGTTTTCATTTGAAGAAGTTGGTCTTGTGTTAAGAAAATGAATTCCTTCACTTCCATGGAAGTGATTCCTTAGGAGTGAATTCCTTAGAAGTGGATTCCTTTACTTCTACTTCGCAGCGACTCCGACACTTGTGGAACAATACTGCCCGATGTTAAAGTAGAAAATGTTCCAGGAATTATTTTCTTTGCCAGCATGTATACGTGCGTGAACCTTCCAGTACGCAGTCTTTGATTTTATGTACTCGGCATCAAGGATCATTGTCTTTTCGTGGCCGTAGCTAGGCTTTGAACGAATAGCAAGCTCCGACGTAATTTTCCAATTGCCTTTAAATTAAGGACTTGCTTCCTGCGTTACTTCGAGGTTTAGTCGTGATGTGTGTTTTATAGCAGCAAATGTGTATAGTGTTACGTGTTAGTACCAGAGGTTTTGCTTCTTCAATTTATACTTATTTTGCCACCTTTATTTACCCTGAATGGCACATTCTTGTTTCTAATGCCTGAACAAAAAATTTTCAACATTCACATTCCCAGGCGTTGGTTTGTATCCTAGATTTTTGTCTCGCCATGGACATTGAAGACATACTCATTGTGTTGTGCAGGTGGTTCTGTCACGTGGATGATGACAACTATGTGAACGTGCCGCGCTTACTGAAATTACTGGGCCAGTTCAACCCCCAGGAAGACTGGTACTTGGGAAAGCCCTCCATCCGATCGCCGCTCGAGATCATCCTCAGAGACAACCCAAAGGTGAGCATTTTTACGCATACATTGTATATGAACGATATGTTAATATTCACAATATTGCAATGCATTGCTAATCTTGAATTGTTTGGATCGCGCAGAAGCGCGACCTACTGCCCCCACATTCCATATTAGTTGCACACATTGTTGCCTAAGAAACCCCTAGAAGCAAACCCCGTCCCTTGTCAGCCACAAGTCAGGTGTTTTTTTGTTTCTTTTTACCTATATCGTAAAACATCTCGCATACGCCCAACGGTCGCCCCCGCCCGTTTCTCAAAACGTAATGCGTCACCCTCCCTGAAGACGGGTGGATCAAGAAAAGTACACAAAATGTCATTGGCTGTAACCTGTATCCCTAAGCTCTATATTTCAAGGCAATGTATCACGTGCAAGTGTGCAACTCCGATTAATCCATTGCGCAGAACGAAACAAAAGCACCAAGTCCGGTGAGATGTTTGTTATCAAGGTCCGGAAGAGAGAGGAACCCAACTGACCCATGTAATCAAACGAACTTCGTAGAGTGTACTCGAAAGAAATTTAAAATAGCGAATTAGAACCTGCCCTGGGATCACATGGTGGACGGGGAGCAGCGAAAAAATATTGAGATGCTGATTGAGACAGAAAAATTTCGGGAGTCAGATAGATAGAGGACGAAGATTCCGGGAGACAGATTCAAACAGACATTGATCGAAATCCACTGTGCTATTGGAATCAACAGCAAGCACGACTCACATTTACCGCTATTTGTCGTCCGCTCCGCTGTCGTGTGACGGCCGGAAGCGTATAAGAGGCTCTCGAGGTGAATAAATCTACACACGTTATCGAGTTTCGCCGTCAACAGCGTGTTTTTTTTTCTTGCCTGACCTGAGCTTGGGGGACGGCACTTCCGCACGGTGATTTCGCCCTTCATTAATTGCTGCGGAAACCCGTCCCGAGAGGCTGCTGCCTGCAACTTGATCTTCGGTCAGCTGCCGAAAGGGCAGTTGCTGAAGGGGCGTGTCAAGGGCAAGGTAATGTGCCGAGTCAGTTGTCGCTGTCGCTAAACCGCTGTCATTGAATAATGGACATTCAGACTACGATGGCAGTCGACCATAATGCGTTCATCTGAAATTACAAAAAGCTACGTAAATGCGTGTATTTCATAAGATTCTCTTTTGTGTTAATAAACACTCATCGTGGGAATGCGATTGTCATCAATATGTGTATGTCAGCAACACATTCGTAACCTAGAATTTGCGTCGTTCCCTGACCCAATCTGGGATATCTAGAGCCGGCATTATTTCGGGCGAGGCCAACACCATACAATCCACCCAACCCATCCCCTGTAGCATCACAGCACTGCTGTGATTCGCTTCTGTCCCAATTTATAAATATTCATGAGGGACTTCAAGTCTTTACATAAAATTGGCGACCCAATGTGTTTCTTTCTTCTTTTTTTTTTAAAGTATGATGCCAGGGCATTACAATATGAAGCGATTGGCTCCATGCCACATCGAATTCATTCGGAGAAAGAAGGGGATAAGGGATTGAAACTAGCATTCCATGTGAAAGAAAAGAAGAGACCTGAAAAACTGGGGGAAGAACTTGAATTCCAAAAAGCCAGATCGCTAGTCACCCAGAAGAAGTATTATAATATTATGTAACTGTTACAAATATTGCAAGGAAGTTTTATGTGCAGTTTTAGCACTAGCTCATTCATTAGATTGTATTTATTTTAAGTAAGAATTTGCAGGAATATGGAAGTTCCTTTCTTTAAACACATTCCAGCAGATATATTTTGAATAATTTTAAAATCTTACGTAAGCTTGGTACAATTTTCATTAAAAGAAATTAAGTGATGTCAAAGAAATAATATTTATTAGCTTCGTGTAACATTAAAAATCAAAACATTGCCCAGCCATTTCTGTCACCTTAACACCTGTACATTCATATTATGTGATAGCACTTCAACTAAAAATGTGCTCATCATGTGGTTATTGTGTGTATGCACAGCGCAAGGTGTCCTTCTGGTTTGCCACTGGTGGCGCCGGCTTCTGCCTCAGCCGCGCCCTTGCCCTCAAGATGATGCCCGTCGCCAGGTGGGTAATACACCAACACAATTGCCAAGAGAAAAGCTTTATTTTTAGGTGCACATGTTCATTGAAAAATGTTGTAAAAAATCTTTAAATTATAAAATGCACAAAGCGAGATATACAGGCTTGTGTCATTTGATCCTGGGGTCTAATGGCTAACAATATTAGCCCTTCCTACCTGTTTTTCAAAGAGGGCCAGTGAAAGTGAACCCAATAATATTATACCTTCATTCCCTTCAGCTTTGGGGAAAAGTACTGAAATTTATTTAATTTGTACTGAATATGGAATTTTTGTTTCCTGACATTCCCTGTCCTTACAGTTAAAAAAAATTGTAACGTGTTGTGACAACCTCTCAGTTCAAAACAGATTTCATTAATAGAAAAAAAATATGTCTCAATCATCAAGTTTTAAAATTTTTACTTTTGCAATTTTTGGAAATTCAAAGAGATCATCGAAAAATTTTGTTAGAGTACTTTAATCTATTTGAGAAACAAATTACAAAAACATTTGGACTTTTTTAATACAGGCTTGTTTTCTAAACTTCATGCATAATTACTCATTTATTGAAACATTGTGCATGCCCTTATTTCGAGATCTATCTTGAATAACGTATTTTATTAAACAAATCTCTTTTACATGATACAAAATAAAATTTGATGTCAGGAGTTTTTTTGTCTAGTGTGATTTTTTTTTGAAAAATATTCTTTCATACTTGATGCAATTCAGAGAAAGCACTAAATTAATATCTAAGTTACCCTGCATTCTTTTGTGCTATTACTTATGAGAAAACAAAGGATGTTAAGTCGAACACTTGCTTTTCCTGAGTGCCTAAAACATGATATGAATACAATTCACCTTCTTCAGCTTAAACTTGTAACTTGTAAACTTGTAACTTCTCAAAGAAGATGATGACAGTATTAAGACATCTGTATCTCAGATAGGTCAGCATTACAAAAACAATGAAAAAAATTGTGAATTTATGTGTCAACAATGATAACTTCAGTGTGAATGCTGAATGTCATTTCTTCACTTCGCAATACTCCTGGATAGGATCCTTGCAATGGAGTGACAAGAAGCAACTAAAAGATTATCGATACTGTCCAGATGTTTATGGTCTAAAAATGTTAGAAATATGCAAACATTTATGATCTAAAAAATATGAAAATATATCCATAAATATGACCTAAACATATTTTGGTTGCATTTTCAAAACATTCAAAATCTCACCAGTGTTTAAAAATAATAATTATATTGAAAATATACTTTTAAAATATAGCACATTCACAATTCACCCCTTCTCCTTTGGTGCCAAGTGAAGACAATTCTACTTCCTAATGTTATTACATAAATTTTATAGTCGAGGTTGACTTTAGCACAAAACCAAACAGAAGTAAACTAATACTTCTTTTGCATCTGGTGCTTTCTATGCTTTCTTTTTCTCTGTCTATATAGCTTACCCTTGTAGGGAAGACACAATTATATAAAACATAAAAATTGTAATAAATTAGATAACAGAGATACGAAAAGTCTCTTTCAGGCAACAGCAAGCAAGAACGTGAAAATGAAATCAAAAAGATAAAAATATGAGAAAAAAGGTGAAAATTCATAGAAAAATGTGACTATAATATGATAAATTAATGGAAAACGACCAACGGGTTTAAAAAAGCCTTTATGACACATGAAAATTGCGTAATTTTAGTCACTGTAAATAAAATTATGACTATCTTACATTTTCTATGGAAGAAACTATGAACATCAAGGCCAAATTTTCAGTAAATTTGTGTGACTTGACGTGGAATGGCCCACCTAGACTTTTTCAAGTCAACTGGTGAACTTTAATCTCTCCTTTTGAAATTTTGTTTCTTAGCCTAACAGTGTATATATAACAATAAGGATATATAACTATCCATGTGTTCCATTTTCAGTGTTGGTAAATTCATCAGCATCGGTGAGAAAATAAGACTTCCTGATGATGTTACAATGGGCTTCATAATTGGTAAGTACATTCCTTTTTGTTTTTTATATAATTGTCTAAATTAAATTATGAGAACTCATAGTGTTGTGTGAAAAATAATTAAACTCGGTACTGTGATAAAACGCTGAGCTGCAAAATGGCTCATTCGATGGCTGCGTTGACTTCACGACCTCTTGTATGTTGGTTATTTATTTTCGTCATTGTGTCCTTCTGAATAGCTGAACTTAAAGCCAATAAGTGTACTTCAGTAGATAGTAGTTAGTACATATGTACAAGTACTATTCCATAATAAATGGAGTAAAAGGCAGTTGTTGACTCAGTGTTGCCTTGCATTATAATGTATTTCACTTATATGTTGCTGGTTTAGTAAGAAAATTCTATTATTTCTCAAAATCAATGAGCTAAATATTTACTTAAAGAATATGATAATGTCATTGGTGAAGAATCATGGATTCTGAATGCAATAGTTGACTGTAGAAAAAATATTTTCTGGTATGCTTTATGACAGGTAATATTTTCCAGTGTTGAGTAATATTCTAGTTCATAAACAAGTGGTGCAACCAGTACATACTTTTTATCAGTAATAGTTATGTAAAATAATAATACTGCAATTTCTGTCCCTAATAACACATCTCAAACACGATTTGTAAATCTCGTTACCAATTCTAGCGCTTTAGGTGTGAAAATTTAATTAATTTAAAGGTAATTCATCAATACAATTCCACAATCCAAATCTCCGTTCTTTACACCTAGAAACTCGCCCAACAATGAAAAGTTATTCTGGGAATTTGAAAGCTGTGTCGCCGGGTTCACAATGTTGTATTGCAAAGACAAAGCTTCGGAAGAATTGTAGGAAAGAAGTATGGGAAATTTAAATTTGCAAGTTCGAAAATTTTGCAAAATTACTCTAAACTGCTCATATATTTTAAAAAATTATACTTGATTTTTGACGATTGCAAGTAAGATGGGAGCATAATATACTGTCAAGTTAACCTATTTTTTATGCTAAAAATGCACGAAAGAACTTGTGCAACAACACTGGCACACACAATCTTCTTCTTAAATCTTTTTCAGAATAATTTAACTACCAATAGCAAAAATGTAACCTTGGACTGGCTTTTTCCTGATTTTGAAGATACTTTGGTTAAAAGCTGATGTTTATCACCCACTGCTTTTTATCGATCGTACTTGTTTAACGTGTCCTGCCATTATTGATTGTAAAAGATGGAAACATCACTTTTCAAAGGCAGGCTACGATTCAATATTGTTATATTTAGGTTATTTTTACTCCAGAGTCTTGTCAAATATTTGTGGCAAATGTAGCTGTTTCTTCATTTTATTTTTATATCATTTTGATAATTTTTTTCCCAAAAGAAGTGTTATCAACTCTAAATTCCCAAGGTTTAGTGGTGAATTAAAGAAAATGATAATTGACAAGAAATTGGTTCATTTCCTTTATAAGAAATATAATACTCCTATTTACTATACACAGTTTTGTAACTTGAGAACAGATTGTAAAAGCATTGTTCTGAGAGATTTAGCTAATTTTAACAACCTAGGTTCGTTTATAACATCTGATCCAAAAAAGTTTGGCACTGCATTAATTCTAAAAGGAAAGGAAAAGGTTTTACCAAGTGTGATGTATTATGATTAACTTACCTTCAGTGACGTCAATTGTTTTGTAAAACGTTTTGCTGATTACCTTTCATCTTTTTATAATCATTAATTAAACTCATTGGATTTTAATTGTGAAGACTTTGACGTGCAGTGTCTGAAAGAATGTGAGATTGAAATTGAGATATCTGACATTTTATGCAAGATTGAACTCATAGACCTGAAGTGTAGTACTGGACTAGATGACATTTCCTCTATTTTCGTAAAGAATTGTAAATTTATCACATCACAAATTTTGAAAGTGAGTTTAGACTTATCTTGAGCTGAGGGAGCATTTCCCAGTGAGTGAAAATCGTCTATCTTATCTATTTTTAAGTTAGGTGACAAATTGCGGCGGCGATGGTGTAACAGTTAGCGTACTGGACTGTTGTACCCAAGTTCGCGGGTTCAAACCCGATCGAAGCCGTGGATTTTTAAGGGCGAAAAAATCCTTCGTACACCTTCCTTCGGAGGGGAAGTAAAGCCGGCTGTCCCATGTTAGTAGATTTACTTGCATGTAAAAGATCCTCAAACCTAAATGACGCCTCTGAGCCAAATTCAAGTTGCCTGTTTCTCGCCCAAGAAATACCTCCTTTCTCTGCTAGTTGGTGAAAGGAGCGTAGCGAAATTTGCGTGGTCACACGGAAGAGCAGGCCTAATGGCCTGAGTCTCGCCACATAAAATAAGGCATTAATTCAATTCAATTCAATTCAATTCAATATGATATAACTAATTACAGACAAGATTTTGAGAGTGATGCTGCTTTGAATCTTTGATTGTTGACAAGATTGCCAAAGTTATTTATCCACTTTTGTCTGAGAGACAGTTCGACTTCATGAAACGCAGAAATATTCTCGATATATGACCTTCTCAATGTCAAGAAATGTAAGTTGATCATTTTAACCAGAGCTAAATTGATAGAGGCTATTTATTACAACTGAACTTCATTGTGTTAGTCACATCCATGAGTAATCTGGGTGTGATATTTGATTTTGGTATGACTTTTAATGAACATATTGAATGTACTGTAAATGAATCTAACCAGATCTTGGGTTTTATAAAGCACACCTATTATGAATTTCATTCAATTATGACATTCAAATTGTTCTTTTTTAAGTTAGCTAAACTCTTTTTGATGTTCTCCTCTGTTATATGGTCTCCCTTTTTTGACAACCATATATCAAGTATAGAGACAGTGCAACATAAATTTTTCAGGATTGAAGCTCCATACAGGACTTATTACATACACACATTGTGTGAAGACTTGACATTCCTTCTCTTAAATCCCAACGTTCTCTGAATGCTAATCTTTTTGCACAAGTTGATGAGAGGTGATTTGAATTGTACGTATCTTTCTGACATGCTTCTCAATAAATCACTTTCTTTCAACTCGAGAAATAATGAAATTTTTGACTTAACATTTTATAGAAAGTCATATACAGCGAACAACCCTGTAAACCACATGAGTAAACTGACAAATTTTTTTATAAATCAACACGTTTCATGATAATACTGTGTCCTTTTTGTTGGATGCGAGGAGTAGAATATTTGAATTTTTTTAATTTTACATCTATTGGTTAGATGTTTGTTATTGTGAATTTTTGTTTATTAATTATTTTCTTTCTGTTTATATTTATATAGTTCTTTGATTCAGATTTACTTGTGCATACATTTTGTATTTTATTTCTAATTTTTATTCATTAATGGAAAAAATTGTCTGTATATTATAATAAATAAATAAATGGCCTTGTTTAAGGAACTGATATTTTATAACAGACTCCATTTAACAAAAAATCTCTCTCATCAATATTGTACTTTGGCAATATTACTTTTTTCTAATTTTCTAAAATATAGTGTGTTCACCAAAAGTGGGACAAGTACCACTTTCTTTACCATTCTACATATACCACAAACGAAAAAATTGGATCAGCTTCTATCTAAAGATAGAAACTTTTTTCTACATTTGGGCTGATGTTGTTCTGTGACAATATAGAGACATAAAACTATATGTAATTACAAATTTAAAAATACAATAAATTATCCATTGTCATGTGGAATATTTATATACAGAGGTAGGACAAAACAATATGAACACCTGATGTATACAAAATATCATACTTGTACCATCTCATTCTTGTACTGACACATCTGCCAATTACTTCAATGATGATGGAGCTGGAAATCAACTCCTCACTCTCTGCTCTAAAACGCTCAACAGTTCAACTATGCTGAGATCTGGCAATTTTGCTGGCCGGGGAAGATGTTTGATGATATTCTGAAACTCCGGAAGCCACCCTTGAACCATTTTTGTTGTGTGTTTGGGTGCATTGTCAGGGAATATGGTAGTGTTCGGCAATAACAGAGCTATGCTAAGTGCTCTGGCCAGTGAGAATAATGATAGGTCCAACTGAATACCAGGATAGTGACCCAACATATAACATCCTCTCCCATGCTCGACTGGAGGAAGCAGGCAGGGTGGAATGTAGGCTTGCTTCGGGGTTCTATATAAATAAACCAAGCTGTTTGTAGGAAACAATGTAAACTATCTTTCATCGCACCATACGGCATTCTTCCAGTCATAATGTGTTCAGGTTTTATGATCGTGCCTCCTCTTCTTTTGCAGCTTTCGGGTGACTTCCTTTATGAAGTGTTTCGCATTTTCAGACCTTCCATTAATGTTAGCTTTGTGAAGCATACTCGAGTCAGTGTTGAGTGTTGCACTTCCCTTACCGTGGTCTGTCAGTTAACTTCAGCTTTCACTCACTATTCCTTTTTGCCTGTTAACATCACTGATGCTCCGCACACCAACAATTTGTCCTCTTTCAAATTCTGAGAGATCACACATTTCACCAATTGCCAGTGTTCATCAGAGAGTATATTGGTATTCACCATCGCAGACTAAAGTCTATAACATAGCATTCAAAACTTCACATGTCAACTGTGTAATGCAGCCGCATCGCAGAGTTTACACGTCCGTAGTGGTGCCAACATGCCAAAAGATTTCTACTAAATTGCATGGTGCTCATATTATTTTGTCGAATCCCCTGTATGTTTAGTTACACCAAATAATTAAAATGGAAAAATTGCAAAGTACAATTAAATATAAATACTTCAAATAGCTTCAATTAGTGAACATGAGTTTCTTCCTAAGTGGTTATGTTTTAGTTTAATCAATGTTTCTTTGTTTTTCAGAACATTTGTTGAGAAAACCCCTAACTGTAATTGACCAATTTCATTCACACCTTGAGCCAATGAAGTTCCTTCATCAAGATACATTTCATGATCAGGTATGTTAAAAATGGTTTTCTAATTATTGATCTTCTAAAAACAATGGAGAAAAAATTATTTTATTGCAATTTCTTCATGATGTAGCATTGACATAATGTAGATGTTCTAAAAATATTCTTTAAAAACACTTTTGGTTGCTCGGCAATGAGGAGCCCTCGGTCTCAAACTTTTTTTCAGAAAAGTGGAATATATCATATACATTGAGATCAAAATATAGTATTGAGTTTTCTATATTGACTTTTATTAAACCAGATTTTAAGTTTTTTATCATCTCTCACTTATTTCATTTTTCTACAATCTTTAAATCTTGGTTTTAAATTATAATTGTGATTCACCTCAGCACATTTGTTGCATTTTCAATGGTCTTTTTATTAAATGTGTATTATGCTTTTAACCCATTAAGTCCCAACGTTGCATAAACACAACATTTATTATTATTATTATTATTATTATTATTATTATTATTATTATTATTATTTATGATTTGGTGTAAATTTGTTCTTTATCACTATCACACTAAGAAGAAATGCTATTTGATCAGGTTTTGCACTTTTCATTCATATTCGAGTGTAAATTGGGCTTCGTTGAATTTTGAAACAGAGAAAATGTAGTGAATTTTGCTACTGCTATTCAGTATGTAATTTAATTATTAAATAATACATTTTTTTACTGTATATTACTTGGCAAATTGGCTTTAACTGTCTTTTATCGTTTCAGAATATTTATTATGTAGACAAGTCCTTACATAGTTAATTATTGATAATTTACAATAATGTTGCATTTACAATCTGAGGGTTGAAGCCCCAAAGGATGATTCAGAATTCGTAATATACAATAAAATGAAAGCAATTGATGTAAATTAATTAAAACTAAGTTTGATGAATGTCAATATTCAATCATTACTTATGTAATTTTATGCTTTGTGTCCATGTCAGGTATGTTCAGCTCCCACACACATGGTTCTTTTCTTGATTTCCAGTGGGCACTCAAGTTTGTACATTAGTTCTGCATTGAGACAATTAACAGTAATAATATTCATACAAAACAAAAACAATCTAGGTTTCAAAAATATGTTCATCACATTCTCCCACAAGTTTGTAATAATGGTAATAATGTAACCATATGGGGATTTCCTGTTATACATTTTTGTCAGAACTGGTAAAATACTGGGGCTAGGAGTTTGGAAGATACCAATTTTTGTGATATATGTATTGGTAACATGGATAAGTGGCAAGGTCCAATGTAATGGATAAGCGTGTAAAAAGTAGTGTGGGGAAAGATGAATTAAAGCTTTATAAAAGTTTTGAAAGTGGCCTTGAAGGGTGTAGTAAAATTGAATAGAAGTTGAATCTATTAAGAACCTTATCTCCTTAAAAATATTTTATAGTGTATCTGATAGAATTTTCCCTTGGGTCTCATTTGATTTATCTCTGTTATTGCAGATAACATTTAGCTATTCAAGATATAGTAAGGACGAAATGAATGTAGTTAAAATAGATGGCTTTGACAAGAGGATAGATCCAACAAGGTATATGCCTTTTCAACTCTACAATAATAACAATAGTTATATATAAAATTCTGATATGAAGATCAATTGTCTAGATGAATATTTTTTTGTATTTAATTTTCAGGTTTTTGTCACTTCATTGCTTTCTGTTTCCAAATTCCAACTTTTGCTCAAGGTGATGAAGGTTTATGGTTTGCTTCAGAGCAAGCCATGTTGACAAGAAGCTACAAGTTCATATACATATTTTAGCTTGATGTAAGGATTATTGATCATACATGTCATGGAGTTGATATTGAACAGACTCCCCAAATTTATACGAGATATTTAGATTGTGTAAATTACAACACACAATTGGATTAGCAAGCAGTACTTCATTTCTAGAACTTGGTGTTGCATATTTTGGCATCATGGGATGAAAACAGTCTATGAGCATTCCCAGTGATTTTGTTTCCTAGAATACTATTATTGCAAACATTTAATCACTGGCAGCTGTGTAAGGAGAGCCTTAGCACTTCCAGTTTGTGACCTATGAGCATATTTCTAGCTTTCACAGCTGTGTTTCTCTATTAGAACCACCATGCAATTGCTCATTGGCCATTGTGTTCCTTTGTGCTTCTGTTGGCAACTTTGGCACAGGAGGTGCCAGTCCCAATTTTGCAACTGAATGTCTCGATTTTGGCTTCGTGTATGCGGTTTGCCTGGAAACTCGCAGAAATGCAGAGTATTAGAGCCAGCAAGCAGCTTGGCACAAGTCTCAGATTATTACTGGAAAAACGACTAGATGTTTCCCAGTCGTGAATATGTGTATTAATTTTCAATCGCTCAGGTTGATTGGAAATTTGTGGTGTCTTGGTTACTAAGAAAGTGTTTGTTTGTATTTGCAATTGTTTATGGTGACTTGTGCAATTGTATGTTTGCTGTAGTGAATGTGCAGGTAAGTGCTGGTCAGAACCATATTTTTCCCTTTAAAGAAATTCTCTTAGCGTTAATAGAAGTTAGCGAGGTTTATCAAACAACGTGGATGATTGCCGAGCAAGAGCAGAGGTGCGAACTAGGTCGAGAGAGATGGAAGACCTTTGCGAATGCAGCATGTTGTACCAGTCGTGGACCACTTGATGTGAAATTGCATTGGTTGTAAAATTAAATTGGTTATAGAATTGTGTTGTCAATAAAACAAGATTTTTAGCAAGAACTGTATGAACTGAAATCAGTTCATCGATTCATTGATTTAATGAAAAATTCAAATAAATATGTTTTTAGTAACTGTGACACCATAAACTTCTGATTTACTAATGGCTCATTTTTATAATATTTAAGATATGGATTTATAACAAATATAAGACTGTGATATGATTGTGCAAGGAAGCACTCATAAGTGCCAAACTGTTATTTGTTGTATATATATATTATAATTGTTTATGAAATTACAAGAACTTCTGCATTGTTTATTCTTTTTCGTTGCAACTCTTCATCTTCTGTGACTAGAATGCCTCTTCCGATACCTGCATGTAGTACACTGAATGCTTACATCTAATTTGGTACTGGAATGATCACTTCAGTGAAGAATAAACTCTGTTCTTTATTATAAAAGGAATTGTTATTCATTATGTCATGTTATACTCTTGGCAAATGAAATGGTTTGCTTTAGAAAATAAAATGTGCAGTAAAAATAAATGAAAGTGCAATACAGTGCACGGTTTGTTTTATTAGTTTTATGGAAAAAACAGAACAGAGCACATTCACATTTCATGAGAGTCATATCTTAAAATTTGGTAAATGAAGAGTCATCTGTGTACTTTTTATGCAGAAAAGGAAAATTGAATTTCTCTTCTTTAATGTAGTACCAGAAATATTTGGACTTTGACGTTATTGTATCCTCATTGAGAATGGTTAAAAAAAATTTGATGTTGGTTCTAAGTTAGTGCTCACTGTTACGAGAAAGCATGGCAAATTGATACCAAATTTGCACTTACTGCCAAAGATGACAATGAAACTTTTCGTAAAACCCAAAAATAAAGATATAAAATTTTGTACTTCTCATGTATTTCTGATTACATTTGACATTACAACTATTGCTTCTCTGTGATCTTGATTGAATTGTAAGAGCAAAAATGTACAATAATTCCTATACATGTTTATTTAAATGGAAGTTATTATATTTATATTGTACAAATTGTACAGTTTATAAGAACCTAACAATTATAACATTTCTAACATGGTACTAGTCTAAAATAATCTACAAAATAACAAATAGAAAAATATTAAATTTTCTTTGTGACTGCGTCAAGGTAATAGTAAATGACAAGGTATTTTATGTGCCATTTTGAGAAGATTGAAATAAGTAAAATATTCATTTATGATTTATTATAACAGGCCTAACACTCATAAAAAAAACATTTATTTCAAGACAAACTTGAAACAGATTTTTCAAAAATATATTTGCATTGTTGAAGCAGCTTCTAAAGTATTTGGTGCTAAAAGAATACTTGTATATGCTGGTTTTTGTGAAACATACATATTAAATCAACTATTGTTACAACCTGTTGTAACAAATTGAATTTCTGTGGATTGGACGGGTTTTGTGGTAATCCATATTGACCTTTTTTTAGTGCAATGTTGATATTCACAGAGAAACTTGCTATAGAGGGAATGGTAAAATTGAACACCCATTTAAAAATTCAATCAAAATTTTTGTTTTTGTTTATTGATTGTTGTATATCTTCCTGATTTCTTCTATTAGTACAAACAAAATATGAAGTGCATCTATTGAAATGTCTAATAAATTATAATTCCTATTTCTGAATTTTTTTATTCATACATAAATGATTTTTATATTTTGTAATATATAAATAAATGTACTTCATTCTTTTGTTCGTTCTCCGAGTGTGGATTAAGTAGGGTACCCTGTTCGTACTTTGATAATTGTTTTATAACTAGAGACGGAATATTAGGCAAAATGCCTAAACTTTATTATTAGAGATATCTTATATATATTATTTGTAAGTTTGTATTACGCTATTAGTATTGTAGTTGTTTACAACACAACTAATATTGCCTGTTTCTGCCTATTGTTGTGAATAATGCCTCAAGAAGCCTATTTAGCTCATTTGCTTTTTGAATTCCTAATCTGGTGATGTTCGAGTCTTTTCATTATGTGGTGACTTGTTTCTCAAAGTAAATTTCATGATCTTTCATATGCAATATTAATCATTATTTTGAGATACTTAATGGAGGTGCATCAGCACATGAAGATCTAATATTTTTATTTTATTGTAAGGAATTGAGAAAATAACAATGAATGAACAAATTTCAGATACATTTCTTTAAGTTACAAAAATCAATGTAACTTTTGGTGAAAATGACTTTAATAAGATACACATGGAATAGAAAATGAGCACTTGAAGATTACTCTTGTTCAATAACGTTTCCTTGTTGGTTTCTTTGCATAGCATCAATAAGAATTATTCACTGGGTGTCATTTGATTTATTTTCATCAAGAAACAGTAGAAACTATATGTGGTACATGGAGGAGAAGTGTAATCTCTGCACAGTTTCTCGAGCTCCTGAATCTCTTTTCTACTCTTTTACTATACAAAATAGGAAGTAAAAGTACCAAAGCGATGTTAGCAACATTTGAAGTATCTGACATTAAATCATTGACAATACATGACAAATATTGACAATAAATCATTGACACGTAACTATGAGAAAATTCAGACTCTGAGATTTTCCATGCTGCATGGTACCTAGGAGAAAAATGTGAGCATGTTATTTCTGATAATCTGAACTTCAGCAACAAATACCCATTGGGGTGATTCATAGGGATGAAAATTAAGTTTCAGCCCTTTTTGTTCCTAACATTTTAGTAATTTCACAGCATTTGTCATAACATTTTTAGCAGTACACATGGAGAGAGAGTTTTGTTTTGAAAATTGTGTTGTCCTGTAAAGAAGTATGTAGTTGTGTGTAATTATTGGCAATGTTTTAATGCAGAGACCTATTGTGTTCTGGCAGGATGTAGTGACAGTCAATACAGTGACAATATCAATTCACATTGTTTCATTTATATTTGGGTGCAGTTTATAATTAAGTTGGCTAAATATGTTTATTGAAATGTTATTAATCATAAGGTAAAGATTATGTAATTTTGTAGCATATAATTTGTAAAATATGTTTATATTCACAGGCATTGCATTCTTGCGAGGTCTATGTTGCCATATATGTCTGTATTTATTAAGAACTTATGGAAACAAAATGTTTAATGTATTTCAGAGCCTATATTTAATATTATTAGTGCTTTTTTGCATGTATCGTTTGGATTTTCTTAGTGCCTGATATCTGTTCTCTTTACTCTATTAATTTTTATTACAATATTATATTGAAATACGAAGTATAAAATAGATATGTTTATACTGAACCCTTTGTCTTCATTGACAATTTGTAAGATTAAAGAAAGTATTTGAAGTCCAGGATTCTCAGAGGTGTTTTGTGTTGTACAATACTTTTATTAAAGAAATATTTCGTGAAAGCATATTTATGCATAAATAGTAGTATTTTGAAACTGAAACTTTTTTGAATTCTTTCTATCTTCTCAATGCTGTCCACTGACAAAATTATGGAGGCCATTGTCATTAGTAAAGACTGATATTCTAAGACGGGGTCTTTTACTCTTAAAAACCTAATATTTAGCAAAAATTTTTTTAAATGATTACTGGCCTTCCATGGCGAGATCTGTACCTGAACATAATATTTGCAATTTATGTTTTGAATATTTGTGCAATTATTTGATTTTTATCTGAAGATTATCCTTCCATGGTTAATGGATCATATGGTACATACAGAAGTTGAGATTTGAGATATTTTCAAAAGCAATGTTACAGAAAAATTGGAGTGCCATATTCATCATAATTATTTGATGAGAGAGAAGAAATTAAATTTAGATATAAATATGTTTAAAATGCTAACTATATTGAAGTTGTGTAACGTATTTTAATATTTTGCTTTATTGCTTTTGTTTATGTTAAGTATTCATATTATAACAATTATGTTTTAATGTGTATGATGTGTTATGAAAACAAAACGGAAACTCGCTCAAAAGCATATTATGGTGGAAAAACTGTTGAACAATCTTTTTTGCTATTTAAGATTTTTATACTGCAATATATTTCTCATAAAAATATACTTTTGCACTCGTGTAGCTCTATTAAAAAAGTGAGTGATTTTTATGCCCATTTTTAGTGTTTGACCTGCAATAGGCTGAAGTATTAGTACACTTTATTCTTGGACTATATTGTTTATTTGTCAATAGAAATTATGTGCAATAAAAAATCATTTATTCATCTAAATTTGGGATTTTTTGTTATACTTACATGTTTATTTCTTGATATTCCTACAATCTTTCAGTATGGTTGTATAAAAATTCAGCTCAAGGTATGCTAAGCATAGTGTGGTTGTGTTGATAATGCTGTGCTGATGAGTGGGAAGACTGGGTGTGATTGTGGTGTTGCACATGAATGAACATGTGAATATTGAAAAGGCCCTGTTTCATTAATTAGCCTAGTAATATACCAAAATGGGTTCATAGCAAGTACAATTTGCAGGGGCATCTCCCTAATTCAAATTTAATTCCATGCATGAAGAAATGAATTGTGAGAAAAGAGAATTTTTTATTTGAAATTTGGGTCCCCCTTGGATCATCTGCCCCAGCCCAGGCCCCCTGTATTTCTCTGGGCACCTCTGATAATCTCTTTCCCTGCTTTTCAATGACCCAATCCAAATTTCTAAGAACTTTAATATTTTTGTTCATCCTTGTGAATATGGTAACCTCCACAGAAATGATGAGTAATAACTACCTCGCATTACCTTTTTCAACATTAGGAATAAGACAAAGCCTGGTGGACATGTGTTAGGATTGTAGAATGCATTAACTGCCCAACTCAAATCAGGCAATTTCTCAGTTATGATGTAGGCAACTTGTTGGAGTGTTGTGCGAAACGAGAGCCTCCGTGGGTGATTTACTTCACATTTATTGATGCTCGATGAATTGTTTTGGGATGTGGAAGACCAACCTGTCCTCTTTTCTTCAGTGTCAAATCCATGATTCAGCAATTGCATAAGTGAATTGTCTATTTCGGTGGAGAATGTGTTCAGTAAAATTTTGATTATAATGTGCTATGTTTCGATTATAATGTTTGATCCTCGATAGTCCCAGAACCCGAGTCTAGCATGACCTCCATTTCTAAATCTCGTTATTTAATGCTATCGAAACCAAAACAAGCATTTTAGGACCCATTGCTGAAGTCCAAGGGTGACCCCGAACTGCGATTGTTGAACAAATACCTAAAAGAAACTGGTGGTGCTATTGCATGTACTTTCTCCCCTTATTTGTGACTCTTCATACCATTATTAAAAAATGGCTGATGACTTTTAAATGATGTTTTTAAGATTCATAATGTTGAGATCCCAACAGTATTTTGTCAATGACTAGCATGTCATTGTCATGTCAGCAGATTGCTAATGAATATGGTACAAAAATCTCACCAAATAAAACAAAAGTGATTGAGTCAAATAAATAACTAATTTAAAGGACTTGTGCCTTAAGGAGCAAAGATAGTTACGTATGGCCAGATAATTGAACAAATTAATGAATATAAATAGTGCTAAATGCACTGACAATGCCATTAGCACAATTATGATTTTTTTTTTTACACAATTTTTTTTAAAAGATCTCTCACATTCTTAACATTTACACTGCGGTCATTTACTTCACATTTTTGCAATTTTCGAACACAATTTTCGAATTCAAATAATTTCTGAAGAAATTTCTCAAAAACTCAAAACTTCTCAGAAAAAATAAATTCCAAATTACCATTTTCAGAAACGTTTATTCATTTTCTCAAGAACAGTTCAAATTATTTCAAAGAAAATTTGTTTCTTGAAGACATTTCTTGAAAGGATCGAAAAATTGCGAAAATGTGACAAAAGTTTGTTTTGCCACCTATAGGTAGTAGCTGTGAAGAGGATGTGGCAATACCGAAAAGCGAGCCTAGACTAAAAATATTAGAAAACCAACTAACACGAGAATGTGTGCGTGTGTCATTCTGTAGCACCACTAGTTCTCTTTGTTACACCTGTGTTGTGTCGGATAGTTTGTGATAGTTGCACGGCGTGCCTCACTGTTTCTGCGGCTGCCTCTGTCGCTCCGTCGAGCACAGGGCTCTTGTCCAGAGTTCATGGCCGCTTCTTCTTGACGGGGACCTGGATGGTGTGCCGGAAATAGCTCGCAGTTCTACCCGCAATGGCCTCGGCGACAATGCGATCACGTACACTACCGGTAGCATATAAACAACTCTGACAGTTCAGTGCTCTGTTGCCGCACATGATATCACCTACATCACAGATAAATTAAATCTCAAAAACACTAACACTTAGTGACAGGCTATGATCTCATGTTCATAACCTTCGGAAAGTCGAACCTCATCACCCCCGCGGCTTCGTGTGAGTCAGATTAGCGACAGCGCTGAACGCTGGCTGTGAGAAAGTACAAACCCTCGCAAGTTGATTGCTTCAGAGCAGGTCTCGAGACGTCCCACCACACGTGGCGAGAGAGCTGTCAGAATCGCTCTATATGCTGCCGGTTGCGTAGTTCTCGCGTTTAGGCGCCTGAGTTCAACTGGCAGTGCAGCGCCGCGCCGTCTCGCTGGGGAGAAAGCTGATCTCGTGATGCTAGGAAGGGGCTGTGTGGGTGTACGTTTCCACTTCCCCGCCATATCGCTTGTCGAGGGTAAGCGGGGAACTCCGTGGCGATAGAAGCAGGTTCGGTCCGTTCCGCCCCCGATCGCCTGCTCTTCCAGGAGCGACGTCCAACCGCCTGGCACTGAGCTGCGGCGGCTTTGACAAGAAAGAATTCTGTTATGCCGCAGTTTGCATAATGAGCTATGGGACATCACATGTGCGATCGATTCCGAAGCGGGGGAGTTCGGGCCGTGGGAGCGCTTACAGCCACGGCTGCGGGAGCTTTCCAGTTCGCTAGGGCTGATGTGCAACAGCCGAGAACACAAACTTGTATAACGGGGGCATACATACATTTGTAACATAGATGTTTTATCAGGAACATCTATATTACAAAATCATTGATTTTTTTCATTTCGTTGTTTTTTTCACATCGATATACTTGTGTAGAAACATCGATGTTTCCAAAAAAACTCATGATATAAATTCTGTAGATAGCTCGCAATCAACAGCCATTGTCAACTGCCACTATTGTCGATCTCCAGGCGACATGAAACGGTTCACTATTCTCCGATGTTACCTTTCTTGATTATGTTGTACATCGTAATATCGATCACCCCGGCCAGCTGTTGCCCCTAATAGGCCCGCCTTGCTCACGTGCTTGGCGGGCTGCATCGCCCAGGCGCTCCGCAGTGTGACCAGGTCCCGATAACAAAAGTTGATAAATATTCTCCCAATGTATAGAAAATTTCTGCCTCTAACAAGTATAGTCAGAAACCATATTTGGTGGGTCTTTGACACCGGAAAAAATGATTGACGGCAAAATGTCTGTCCTATATCTGTGCTCCAACGCTAGCGACTAAACCGTCTCCAAATTTGATTACTCGGAGAATATAAACTTTCTCATTGATACTCCCCAATCCCTCTGGCTGATAACGCGTCCACTGGAATTTGAAACCGATATTTTAATTCTTGGTGCGTGAAGTCTTTACTCGAAGCCCAGCCGATATTTTCAATTTTCTTTTATTATTTCTTAATTCAAATTTTTCTTTAAATTTAGACATTTCTCACGCTATTAATATTTACTTTACTGGCGATTTGTATACATTATTGCATTTATAAGTACATGTGCTTCAAATGATGTCTTATAAAGTTTCTCGTAAACTCTAACGTTTTCTGTAAAAATGAGCTCAAATTTCTACATTTTTGGAAACTTTTTGTTTGATTTCTAAAGTAGGTGCAGTGTAATACTTACGAAGACTACTGATTTGTTCAAAGGCTTAAAAGTTTCTGTACGTTAGTTAATTTGATGAATTTTGAGTAACTTGCGTGTCACACCTCTTTTTACTTTCTCGCACTTACTAACGTACGAGAAGAGTTCGTAAAAAGAGAGTATTGTAATCGTGCGCAGGAAACCGGCGAGTTTTGAAGTTAGCAATTTCGTAACCAAGAGAGATAGTATACTGTTGTGAAGGAAAATTATGTAACTCATGTAATGTCTTAAAGTAATCATTAATAATTCTGTAGTTTTTGCTGCGACATTTTTGCATGACAGTGACAAATGTTTTCTCCTTGTCCCTCATATCATTTAAGCGTGAAGTGTCCGCACTGGGCGGGTTCAACCTTGTATCGCTTTCAGGGGTATTCAGTGCAAGATAAAAATATAATTTAACTCTTTTGGGAAGTTTTGCCTTGTTTAATTGTTAAAAATTTGATGCACACTTAAAGATATACTAATATGTATGCCAATACATTTCTAACAAATTCGAAACCTCCGCCATGCGCAATCGCGACGACGAAACTGGCTTTCTCTTACAGGCCTGCTCATAGGGACTTCACGACCTTATTTTAATACCCCTTGATGTAGAAAATAGGTTTACATTTCGAGAAACATAGTGAGTGTTGAATTAGTTCAACGGTTCATATCAGGACGCGGCTCGGCCCCCTCGGAAAGGAACGCAAGTGCAGAAAATGTTTTTTTAAAAAAATCAATGACTGTCACAACTCAAAAACTGAAGATATTTTAACTCAAACTTGGAGAAAAGTATGGTAATATT
The DNA here is from genome assembly GCA_017312745.1 of Gryllus bimaculatus. NCBI lineage: Eukaryota > Metazoa > Arthropoda > Insecta > Orthoptera > Gryllidae > Gryllus > Gryllus bimaculatus. Next base: position 1,624,373 of record BOPP01000225.1, on the reverse strand, counting down.
GCGAAATGCGTGTATCACTAGTTGTTGAGGCTGTGAAATATTGCTTAGATGAATTGGGAGAGCTTTAGCAGAAACTGCAACGAGAAGTTTTGTGCATCGCCTTCTCTTTTCTCATCAGACGAAAGATCTGAAAAAAAGCGACACATAATTGACAAAGATTATTACTTTGCCGAAAGAATCAATGAAGATATGGTCATGGTTACCCCCGTCTGGAAGAAAATAAACGTTTTCCTTACAAATTTCACGTCATACATGCTTTCTGCTTTTTCGCTCCGCGTCTCAGAGCGCTAGTTCAAAGAAACTACACGATAATTGCATGCTGCTAACGTACCACAAACTTTCAATGCGCCCCATATACGTATTGCTTAGCTCCTCGGCACCGTCGCTACAAAAATGGTCACGGTTTCTCTGAATTTCAAACAATGCGAGTTCGACGCGTCTGATGTGAAAAAAAATGAATTACAGAAAATCTGACAATGGGCAGTTCTTTCGTCGCGGCCGCCCAGGAGGTGATGCAACATATTTGTGATTTTCCGAAGCAGTTGAAATTCGATTTCAAAGAGCTTTGTACAAAAATTAGTATTTGGTCAAGAATTCGCGCGGTTGTTTAATCTCCGCGGCGGGAACTTCGAAATGTATGATCTTTCCTTCTAAGAAGACTTCAAAGAGCAGCGAAACTGAGCTGTCGAAGCGTGGCGCCAAATTTGAATTAATTAGGCGGCCTGTACCAACACAAGTTCTTAAATACTACGTAGAATTTTTTTCTTAGAACTGTTTGCATTTTATTCTGTGATCCGCCGTGCACCCTCATTATTGATACAAGTCTCAGAAAGGCATTGGAATGCAACTGTTAATAATAAATTATCTTTCTCAACAGTGTTCTCAAACTGCAACAACTCAATCTGCACAACAACATTCTTTTCTTTCACAGCCTAGTGCCAACAGCTCACAAAGGGATCTACACTAAATGGTCCATCTCAACAGTTGTCTCTATGTTCATCTACTAAACAAAGCAACTCACAATCAAGTGATAAAAGGTTTGAAACTCAACAAATACATGTTTCATTTGACCCCACATCAGCATTTAGTAGTATCAACAAATAGCATTTGGGTGATAGAGTGCTCTAGGACGATCTAAAAGATTACGGCTGCAGAAGGAAAATATGAAATCCATCCAAGTATTCCTACTCGCAATAAATTCTCTGTACTGAGCGAGATAAATGAAGAATCAGAAGAAGATGAACACATTTAAAAATTCCTCCCATATGTATATACAATGTAAAACATTTTTAGCCAGAAAGAGATATTTAAAATGTAGTACACAATCAATTTACAACAAAAATGCTAAAAGTGCTATTAAAGTTATTATTGATGATTTTAGGAAATTTATAAAGTATTCTGAGAAAAGCAAAAAATCTTTCTATACATACAGATATCCAACAGTAAAAACAATTTCAATAATTATAAATGACTTATCAAATCCAAATACTTAGTGAAAAAAATATATATTTGATGAACTTAAAATATTACACAGTCCAGGGATAAAAGTACTGTTTAATAAGAATCCTGAACCAGTACACTTGTGTGCAGTTAAAGTAACAAAAAAAATACTGAAGAGATAAAATTATTATCAACAGATAGATTTGTATGTGGCGTAGTTAGAATACAGTTACAAGAAATAAAAGTCCCAATTCAATGTAAACAATGCTACCAGTTCACTCATATGCAGATTGTAAACTTCCTCCTCAATGTGTTTGATGCGGAAGCAAAAATAATATTTCAAAATCTCAATGTGTTATTTGTGGAGGTGATAATACCGCTACTGATAATAATTGTTCTGCATAGAAGTTAATAGCAGTACATAAAATTCACAGAAACCTTATAATATTTCTAAATGATTTAATCAAAATAACACTACACCAATATCTATGAACTACCAAATTTTCCAACTTTACCAAAACAATTACATCAAAATAATTCTTTTTTAAATTCCATTTCACAAATTCCAAAGATCACTTGGCAAAAAACACAGCCAACAGAGAATTCACAACTACTTTCACAATCTGAACTCACAACTACTTTCACTGAATAAAACAAAATCTTTAATAATAATTCAAATTTTCGATTAATTGAAGATTTCAATAGTAAAAATAAGTCTTGGGGTTATAATTTTACTAATTTGCAAGGTATAAAACTCCAAAAAGAAAAATGCAGCTTGGGAACCAATCCTATATCCTTATAATAACATTGATTTTGTAGATATAATAATAGCAAAAATTCTAAACTTTCTTTTAGTACAACATACTTTAACAGATTGAGAATCAGACCATTTTAAAATCCAAATGTCATTCAACCCAGTAATAGAGAAAATCCCACAACGCACAAAACATACAAACTGGACTAAATGAAATGAACATCTAACAATGAATTGTAAATTATCTGCAATTATTAAAAATAATGAAAATTTAGACTGAAGTTGAAACATTAATGGAAGCTATCCTATAATTCTTCATCATTATCTTGATCATTATCATCATCATTATCATTATCATCCATCATCATCATCATCATCATGAACGGTTGGTGATTAGGCTTAACAGCCTATTCTATTATTTATGTAATAGTTCTGGTAGTTAGTCTTCCAGGTATTCCTGCTGTTGCCATTTCTTTCATGGTCTTTCAATGTCTCTGTTCCCTGCTGGTTTATATTTCTATATTAGTTTTTGCTGTCTATTATTGTTTGTTGTTTTAAGGTGATCTTGCCTTTTTTTGAGTGTTTTCTATTTCCTCTACTAAGTCTTTAGTTTCTTTCCAATGTTGGTTTCTCAATCTGTCCCTTCTTCTCACTCTCACAAGGTGTCTCAGAAATCTCATTTGTGCTGCTTGTATTTTTTGCTTGTCTCTCTTTCATTATCCATGTCTCTGAGCCGTAAATAGCTATAGCCATTATATTGTGAATTTGTAGTATTGTTTTTGCATATATGTCTCTACCAAAGTGTCGTTTAATTGTTTAACAGATACTGTTGTATTTATACAATTTATTTCCTAAATCCTCTTGAGTATGGTTAAATATACTTATGATATTCCCAAGATGTGAAAATTTGTTGACTTTTTTCACTATTTCTCCCTTTATTATAATTCTGTCTCTCTTCTGTTTCCATTTCTTTGCAGTGCCACAAATTTTGTTTTGGGAACTGATATTTTTAGAGAATATTGTGTTTCTTTTGTCAGTTCAAAAACTTCTTTGTAGATCATCTTCAGAATTTGTTATGATTGTTTGATCATCAGCGTATACGATTGTATCTATCTTTTAGTCCTTCCTGATTTGGATAACCTGTTTAATTTTCTTTCTCCAGTTTCTCACTAGGTGGTTGATGTATATGTTGAAGAGAGAAGGTGACAGACCACATCCCTGTCTTAGGCCACTACTGTTTTTTTTTTGTTGCAGGCTTTCTCCCGCCTCTTAACATTATTTTGATGTTGAAGTTTTCATATAAATTCTAAATTGCATGGAGTAATTAATTTGGAATTTTTCCCTCTTTCAGTATTCCCCAGAGTTTCTCTCTGTTTACTCTGTTGTATGCCTTTTCATAATCTATGAATGTTATGAAAATTGGTAAGTTTCTGTCTCTTCTTTTGTCTTTTATCATCTATAACGTGATGGTGGCATGTTTGGAGTTTCTTCCCTTTTGTAACCCACACTTCCATAAAATTCTCAGCTAATACATTGAGTCTGTTCCTCAATAAAGTTTTGATGCTACTGATAATAGTGTGATGTGTCCTGTAATTCTTGTAATCTACAATTACTTACTCTCAACCATTTTTGACAAATAAAAATCTAACATTTAATTCAAACAAAATATAATCTCAAACATTCTTGGGCAAAATACACAAAGGCTTGATATTAAAAGAAAAGTAAGTAAAATATCATGATAGTTGATCACCTCAAAAGTACATTTACTCCTAATCCTTTTTCTGATAATTTATTCAATAAAAAGTTAGAAGAATATACGGCAATTATTTTATTCACAGCACCAAATAAAATAGTTTATTTCACAATCTGAAATAGCTAGCATTACAAAACATCTGAAAATTGAAAAATCAACACGTATTGACATAAAAAATAGTAGTAAAAATAAAATAAAATAAAAATGCAAAAAAGGACATTTGGAACACTGCAAAACATACAGCTATTTTTAACGCAGCACTTTGGCTAAAATACTTACCTAAAGCTAAGAAAATTATCACTTTATTACCTCTTTGTAAATCTGGAAACAAAGTTGCCATGCCGATTTCTTTACAGATTTGGAATTTTTGTCAAAGCTCACTTACTTATCAGTGGGAACATATTTTTATGCAATATTGACATTTATAATTACAACACAAATCATAGAAACAAATTCCTCAGGTGTCAGTATCAACAGGTCACTGCAAGAAATCCACATATAATATAGGTACATTACAATACATTCCCTGATGACATTAACAATTGAAAATCGGTACACAAATTTAAGTTAAAAGTAAAATATTTTCTGCTGCATAACTGTTTCTATATACAAACTAAACTGATCATTATAAATAAAAATTATGAACATTTTAACAATGACGTATAATTATTTGGCATTATTTTACATATGTATTGTATAAAAAGATAATAAAATAAAAAAAGACTTAATATGACAGTAACAAGTAAAGTACTTTAGCTTCCATGTAAATGACCCCATCTTGATCAGGTTTTGGTCCAGTTTCTCTCATCCATTGAGCAAATGCTAAGATGGCTTTTTATTTTGCTTCTGACTAATTTTTACTTAAACTTTACTAATGTTTTGTTGAGCTCCCCTTTGGATAGTCGTGGTAGGAGTAGAGCCAGGGTGTGTTACTATTTTGTTAGCAATGTAAATAAGTTTTCTACAACGTGGGAATGAAAATGTCTAATTTTTCAAATGTTGCTAACCTCAAGTTTTTTTTTAAATTTTATACATAAAGAGAGAGATTCTGGAGCTCAAGAAAACATGTGCAGATGGTTCTTCTTCCCCATATGTCACATACACAATGTGCTCCATACACATTGTGTTTTACTGTTCTTTGACTACATGAATCAAAAGACACACAATCCTTAAAAATATTAACCTATAAGTTTAATGTCAGTCATAGTAAAATTCTTTGGAAAAGCCACTGAATCAAGATTAACAAAATATCTCCAGACAATTAATACTATTCCAGGCAAACAATTTGGATTTAGAAGAATTCATTCCACCACTCATTAACTCCTTCACATTACTAATTTATTGCACAACTTTCATGAGAAAAAGTACACCATTGGACTATTCCTTGACTAGGTATTTGATAAAGTTTAGCATACCGAATTATTATGTAAACTAATAAATCGTGGCATATCTTAATAAGTATTTAAAATCATTGAAAACTCTCTAACAGAGAGTCAATTCTATAAAAATAAACTTTGTTTTATCTAATCTGAAGTCAATACTTGCAGATGCTACAGTACTTTCCCCTCTCCTGTTTTATGTCAAATTGAACCTCTTTACCAATATATAACTGACAATGAAATTCTTCTCCATTCCTCCATCCCACTACCCCTAATACATTTATTTGGCTTAGGTAAAACAAAACAAAATTGCCGTTCAGGTTTAAGATATTCAAAGGATATGCTCCGCCCACCATGAACATTCAGTAAATGTAGAAATAAAATATATAAATAATATTGAAGTCAATTGTAAATGGGGAAAAATAAAATAACACAATTTTATATCATTATTACATTACATGGATGAAGATTACTAGCCTGAAGGCTGTGAGATCGTCTTAAAATGTAGTTATATTTTTTCTTTTAAATTGAAACCCCCTGAAAACATTAAGCAATGGGAATAAATGTTATAAAAACGACTGTTAATAGCACAACAGCAACGCGTTCACGCGTCAGCCGGCTTGGAAGGGGTCGTTTAAGTGGACACATATTTAACTTTTTCTTCGCCGAATCCGAATGTTGTATGGTTACATCATAGATGAATGGTATGTTTTTCTGTGGTTGTATTTGAAGACGAAGGCATTTAGAGAGAGCGCCTCTGCGCCTGCGTTGTTTCCCCCTCCAGTTTTGCAGCAGTCGCGGCGTAAGTCCTTCACATGTCCGCAGCAATATTTGTGCGTGTCATTAGCTGCGGGCGTGCCCAACGGCGCGTGATTTTAAATGCCACGCTTTCGGAAACGCTCTGAGGTGCCTTTTATTAGCGTCTTGACGGATGTGTAAGACGAATTAATTCAGCGTGCGAATGGCCTGGAGCCGCCTGATTTGCGGAGCCCGTGGGGTGAACGTTTCGTGGTCTGACGTTTGTACTCATGGCTCGACCTTGGAGTAGGGCGACATTTTCTGGGCGCGGCCACGCGAAAAGTTGCGTAACCAAACGTCCGTGCGGACGCTGTCGGCTCAAGGCGGCAATGACGGGCAGGCGCCGGGCTCAGCCACGATCTTCCCTATCGCGCACTAACTCCGTGACTGCGCGTTTTCGAGCTCGTGCGTGCTTCTGCCGTGAGCCGTCCGCAGTTTCGAGCGAGTAGCGCGGCGGACACCATGGCCATGGTCAACGAGTGGCAGCGGCCGGAGACGAGCCCGTATCCGCGGGTGTACCGGCGCTTCAAAGGCAAGAAGCCGATGCCTGACGGCCGCGTCGCCGACTTCTGGGTGCAGGACGCCACCGTGGACATGGACGAGGAGATCGCCGACCACATGATGACGTACTTCTCTAGGGACGAACCCATGTCCAGGTCGCTCAATTACTACGAGGAGATGAGCGACGAAATGAGGCAGATGGGGAAAGCGCACATGAAGAGCCTGGTGCACAAGCGGCTGTCGGTGGTCGCGATGACGGACTGGCCCGATGGCAAACCTCACGTGGCCGGCGTCAACCTGCTGTACGTCTTTTGCAAGGGGGACGAGAAGAACATCCCGCAGGTCAGTACACATACACTCAGAGGCGCCCAGAGAAAACGAGGGGCCTGGGGCAGTAGATTCATGGGGGGGGGGGCTTATTTTCGACAGGAGTTTCCCTTTAGTGTTATTATTATAATTCATTTTATAATAATAATAATAATAATAATAATAATAATAATAATAATAATAATAATAATAATAATAATAATTCTTTGTATAAATTTTCGGGGTCCCACTTTTGTGGGGTCGTCGTCCCACCCTCAGAGTGCCCCTGAACCTATTCGCAAGAAAGCGCGTCTTCAACATACAGTCACAGCTCCTCCTTTCCGTACGAAGCAGCAAAACGCTGTATTTGACCGGCTTCGAGGGAGTGGGGGGACGTCATGGGGCACCCCATCCTTCCGCCGCGGCCTCCCCATAGGCAACTCTGACAGATCAACGGTAATGACCACTAGACATCCGTCTTCAAAACAGGTCACAGAGAGTGGGATCGAAAATATTAAAACATGATCGAGAGCTATATTTAAGGGGCGGGTTTTAATGAAATGGCATTTTTTCCCACTTTAGGATAATGTCGTTTATTATAAAAATTCATTTTATGTTCTTTTTATGTTACGACGAAAATAAATTAACCATTTTTATAGGATTTCTTTTTTTGCAGTTTTCATCGATTTTGACTAAGTCATTTTTTTTTACCTTTTACGTCATTTTAATACATTTTCGTTGCTTTAATCAATTTTAATGGTATTTGTTTTAAATAATATTTACAAGGAGCAAAAAATGTTCACCGCGGAATTCCTGAGTAGCCTCATCGATTCGTAAGCCGTTGTGAGTGCTATGTAATTCAAGGTTCCTGTGAAACCCATTAGCGCCATTGTCAGTTCGGGAAATTTCGCGATAAATAAAGGCAGAGATTTTATTTTAAAGTGCAGTCCAACAGTTTGCGAACTGAGTTCACTTTAACAAAAGATGCCTCAATCACATCAGTAATGTATCCAACAGCTTGAGTTATTCATCTGAAGTAGTTTTGATTTTTTATGGCATTTTATTGATCATTTTTTCAATGTTTTAGGTATCAAAATCCGCCCCCTAATTATGACTTATTATGCTTCATATTGCGTGAGAGATACACGTTTGTAAAAGGAACCCAACATTCCTATTACTTGTAAAGTTACGTTTCTTAGGCAGAAACAATGAGCAAATTATTTCATTGATTTACTCAGTTATTTCCTGTCATAATTTTGGTAAATTGAATCCAAGGTCTTCCGTAGAGCCTTTCGTTTATGATACGAAACAAAAGTTTGTCTACATCAGGCAGTAGCGTAACGAAATGAGTACAGGCCCCTTTCTAAAAGGGTATTGCAAATACAAATAGTGTTAGTACCTTAAATAATAAATATATCCTCCAAAAATGGGCCCCCTTTTACCCGGGCCCGAACGTTTCGCCACTGACGTCAGGGATTTCCAACTTTTTTCTATCATTGACCCCCTTACCTTTTCTTCTATACTAAACAGCATCTGTAATAATGACACAAAGAATTGCACATAAATGACTTAAAGATAATTTCGTAAACCAATAGTCTCGCAAATGTTTCGATTTTTCAATTGTCCATTTTTGAGGAGCTGAGTTTCCAATCTTCACTGAAATAGAATGGTTACAAAATATTGAGTTTTTTTTTAAGAACAGAAAGTGACATTTCTCTCGTACATATTACAGAGTTAAGTTTCTTGGGCGTGAGAGAATCGTTGTCACCTAGTTTATATTTTTTGATTTTCTAAACGTTCTAAAAATTCCTAAGGATGGAAGATACCAAAGAAGAGGTGCGAATTTGTAATTTAATATTATACTTTTGTTGCTTTTTATCAGAAAAGTCAGTATTGTTTGTAATCGATATAAGATCTTAATTATCTCGATAAGGCGCCGGTTTAGCTATTGACCCTCCTTGAAGATTTTTGCGTTCTGCCGACCTTGAAATTCGGTCGTCAGAAAGCATCGGACGCAGAGACAATGCCTGATCTCTATAAAATACGGTGTTCAAAATGGTAAAGGAAAGGCTGCTTCTCCCGTACAAACATCCCCCAGCCAGTGGCGTTGCTTCAGCACCCCCCCCTCCCTTAAATTAAGTATAGAAATATCCATTCTGAATAGTTTATACATTTAATAAAAAGTTTTATTTGCATATGTCGTTTATTTATATTTTCAAATAATGTATGAAATTCAGAATTGAAATATAATTTTAAAATAAATAATTATATATAATTCCAAATATAAAATTTTCTAATTGGTGTAACCCCTATAACGATGACACCCGGGGAAGTGGGACCGCTCCCTCTTACTACGCCACTGCCCCACTTCAACTTAATTGGTCACTAGTCCCATGAGCGTAGTGCATGGTATACCCGGGAGGTGGCGGTGTTCCTCCATCGCTGGAGCTTTTCCCGTCCAGGTATTTCCCCCAGCGGCTCTTCGTCTCGCCCCAACAAGTTCTAAACTCACAGCAGTGCAGTACAAGTCAGGGAGAGGGGGAATTTAAAAAAAAAAAAAATCCTTTATATTTCATGTTTGAACACAAATACGTTTGGTTATTACGGCATATGTCTGATTTCCGTTAAAACTATGGGAATTTCAAAAATTGCAAATTTCTTGCCCTACACCTTCAATATTAGAGATGAGATTTCATTATTAAGTCAATAATTTCCCACATATTAGATCTTGGTATTAATACATGCTCAACATAAAAAGTTAGTACTTTTATGAATTTTTGAGTTTTTTTAACTGATGGTTGAAGTGTTAGGATTATGATAGAAAGTGCAATATTGTGTTACATGCCCATTATTGACAATATGGGCTGTTGTAGCACTAGCTTTTTTAACATGATCTAACTCTGATATTTATGAATCTTTGCTTATATATTAATTCCTATTATTCTAAACATTTAATATTCTACATTGTATCCCAATCTTTACTTATTTATAAACAACGTATGATATTGTTAGTTATATGCATCTTTCTCATGATACACCAAAGTACTCATATCATGATTATGAAACAAACATTTATTGAAAAACATACATTCCAAAAAAATATTCAATGCGCCGGCCCCATCCGCATGTGTGGTCAGGTGCAATCAGTCAAACGAACACCAACACTATATTATTACTATAATAAGACCGTTTTACCCCCATAAATTTTCCAGGGACTTTTACAGCTAAATAAAATAGACTTTCTCGAAAAGTGACTACTTTACTTATTTCTGAGGAATCAAAGTTTTCAAAAATATTGAAATGTGGAAAAGTGTAATTAAATTCTTTAGGCATGACAAGATCATTCAATTACTTGATAAAACTATTATAAATTTGACTAAATGCAAATAGCTAATGACACATATTCAATTTTTCTGAATTGAACTTTCAGAGATGGTTTCTGTTCAAAATTTATCATGTCACTAATTACCACTAAAATTAACATTATTCACTCTCTTAGGAGGAACCTTGCTCAATACCAAACTAATGGTTACTTGGTACAGGAAATACATATTTCCCTGTTTAGTTGATTCCAAAGAAATGAATATTTCTACATGTTAATTCATAATTACATGCAACCTAAATTTATTATACTTTTTTAATAGAATCTGGAATTTTATAAATAATTACATATACTATTTTGATTAATTTTCAGATACCCGATAAAAAAATCAAGAAGTTTCAGAGGGTTATGTTTTTGACCCTTGAAATGGTGGATGTATATAAAAAGTATGGAGTGGACAAGTTTACAACAGCACTGGGACTGTCAGTAAAACCAGAATTCCGAGGTCAAAACTTGGGAGTCGAAATCCTCAAAGGAAGAGCTCAAATGACCAGTGCAATTGGCCTCCAACTCACACTAAATAATTTCACAGGATTTGCTTCGCAAAAGCAAGCCGAAAGAGCTGGATATGAATTACTTGTAGAACTTCCTTATTCAGAAGTGAAAGATGAAGAAGGTAACGAGATGTTTCCAGGAATAGAAGCAAAAACCTTGCAGTTTCGAGCGAAATATGTAAATCCAAACGAGGACAATTTTGATTAATATTGCATTAGAAGTACATTAATAACTTTGTATCTGAAAAATGTTTGTTTTGTTTTCTTTTGCAATAAAATTTAATATGCATTGTTTATATTAGAACAATAAAATTATTTCCATTTGTAAATTTAATATTGAATAAACAGATACAGAAGTGGAATTCTATTTATTTACTCATGTTGATATGTGTAACAAAATATTAATGACATCAAACGTATTCAAATAATTTGTTATGTTAAACAGAATTTTAACACAGTTAAAAAGAATACACTTGTGAAACACAAATAACAAAAACACCTTCATTGTGACTATATCTGGAAGAAACACTTGTTAACAATTGCGAATATAATGTGGCTTTCTTTAATCATTTACAACAAATAATATTTTAATCAGAAGTTCAAAAGAAACAGGTCACCCATAAATAAAACTTGGAAATGCAAAAAACCATTTACTATACTCAGACTATTTCCAGTTGCATTTCTTCTGTCCTTTGTCAAAAGCAATTAGCAATCATGGTATTTATAAATAAATCTAGGCTTCATAGGTTGTTTTTTTCCTCCAAGGGTATGATATAGAAAAAATGAAATATTTGTTACTCATATTCCTTTATCAGTTACAAGTGCAATTCCACATGAATTGCAAACCCAGTTCTAATGTACAAATGGAAGTCTTAATTCACAAGCTTCAAATACATTGCAGCAATTTCACTATCTTTCCACAAGTTTACACAGAATAAAAGTACATAAACAAAAATTTCCTATGTATGTCTTATCAATACTTAGCAATTATTCTGTTGTCATGCATAATTATTCACTACAAATAATGTAGCAAGTATACATTTTCCACCAATGATAACCGAATCTAATAATTAAGCTGTCATCACATTTTTATACCAAGATAAAATTATGAAGTTATACAATTTCAAACTTACCATTTCATTAAACAAAATTAAATGTTTGTCTTGTTTCTGACAGACTATTATTAAACACATTTCAATGTAGATGCACATTCTCATGAAAATAAGGTCATGATCATTGTCACAGATGAAAAAGAATTTTTTTCATCTTTGCTCCCATGATCCTGAGAAAGGTGCTTAACATTATTCCACAAAGCTTTGTCAGAACCTAAGATTTAAATGCTTTTTTGTGATTCTACTTATTGTACACTAATTTTAATATTGATATATAATCATAAAAGAAATAACAGGTGGCAAAAACAGGCAGTCTATAGTCATATACTGGAAAATTAACTTACTATATTTGTATAACATTAAGTATATATTTGATAGATGGAAAACAACATGCAGAGGTAGTCAATAAAATGAGTAATCAAGTCATAAAATATCTGAAATGTTACAAACCAGCAAAACAAAATTCATCCTATATTACAATACTTTGTTCAAAGTAATGACATTGTGCAAAATAAATTTCTATAAGTTTTGCATTAGCTACCTTACAAGCGTAAATATTGTGTTACTTTCCTGTAACATGAAAATGTATCCAATTGAACTATTTACTGTATTTTAAATACACGAATGTAACATGTGATTGAATACTCTAAATATATAAGCTTGTAAATCCAGGCTTTCCCCAAGTCTAGTGCAAATCTGAAAGCAAGAACTGCTTTAAAATAATTTATCATTTTAGTAACTGTTTATACAATATTTAACAGCGAACATAAAATGTTTACAATCTATCTACTGCAACACAGAGGAATAACATTCCTAAAAGCAACTGAAACTGGTTTCACCGTTTTATGCATTTAAAAGAAATTATAGCAACAAGCTTTTATGCTTCCGGTTTTGTATCGTAGGTCATTCACCCATCAAAAGCAATGCACTTACTTTTTACCAAAAAATGCACAATTTATTTATATATACATACACACATACACACTGAGCAGACTTATCTTCTAAGATGTTCATGTGAAATACAAAATAACAGTTCACTTTCACAATACAAGGGACTCCCTTAGAAAATTCTCTCAAATTAAGTTGGGTAACAGAATCACTATTTTCATTCACTCAATTCACGTTTTAATATTTACAGGAAACTACCGCGTCAACCTACAGAAACCATACACAATTTGAATTGAAATTAAAACACTTACTTTATGGTTGGTTTGCTTTTCTCAATTCTGAACAAAAAAATAGCACTCTAGTAATCTCACATAAATAATATTATTGTGGAAATAAAGTTTTATAACAATTTTCATAATTAGTGGGGTAAACTTCAGAAAGTTGTCAAAGGATACAACCTGCAACTAACTCTACAACATGAATCTGTTTTGCTTCACTTAAACAAAACCGAGACCAAATTTCTTTAAAAGAATGCATTTAATGGTTTTATCCGAATTCACCCACTTTAATGCCTTTTTACTACTATTATGGGAGACTATAATGAACATCATTATGGAAGAGTTTGAAATTATTTTCCTAAGGTAGGGAAAACATTTCTTGGAGACATTTAATCTGTTTGTCACAACAGTAACTTAAAGGCCATTGAACAAGCTTTTCAATTTTAAAATACTTTTCCAGTAGAATTGTTATCTACTATCCCGGTATTATTGTAGTTAGATAAAAAAACCTGTACTTATCAGTACTAAACTTCTATGAGTTTTAATGAACTCAGTATGGTTTCAAATAAATGAGAAAGTATTGAAATACAAATCAGCTCCCACAAAGCACATAATTAAAAGAGAAATAGTAGAAAGCAATTCAAGGAAAAATAAGAATTTTTAGGTTGTTGAATGTTTGTACTCAAATCGGTAACGTGAGTGCTGTATAGAAACCTTCAAAACGTAACTTAAAAGCACAAACTTTAGAACATAATAGTCTATTACTGATTTCCACACGTTTCGAAACCCTAATGAAAACTTTCCAACCTAAGACAACCCATTTACTTAAGTCAGATGTGGATGACAATATGTGAACACTACATTTACAAATGTGTTTCTCACTTCTAAACATAAAAAGTAGCCCCCTCCCCTCTTCCAATATTTAGGTAATACCTGGTTATATAATGCAGTATTTATTGAACTCACCCTTATTTAACTTCAGAACATTCGACACATAAGATTTAAATCATTGCAAACTACAAATCACATGCATTTTGCAGATAAATTAACAATGCTTTGTAATTACATTACAAAATTCCTTAATTTTTTCGAAAGGTCTGGAAACAGAATAAGCATTACCAATAATTTTCTTGACAGGGAAAATTTCTGCCAATTAAATTCAACCATGACAGGTGTCTGCAGTGAACATGGAGGCATGTACAACTATATAATAAACATTCCTGCACTGATGGAAATCTTAGATTTAAAAACAGAAAGCAAGAATAATGAGGGAGAGAATTAAAAATCACACTCGTAAACTTCCATAGATAGTCATGATTCATTTAACCATATTTCTACTTCACAAATTTGGTGAGAGTAGCCAGTATTATTTTCTAGACTAGGGTTACACAACGATCATCGTTACGACTGTCCTAAAACACGTTACTCAAAATAAAAGTCTTTATCGCTTTCTAACGGGAGAGCGAGAGCGGGATCGAGATCGGGATCGTGACCGGGATTCTGAACGAGAACGTGAGGATCGGGAGCGAGAAGAACGCGAACGCGATCGCGATCGTGATCGGGAGCGTGATCGGGATCGGGATTGGGATCGCGATCGTGAGACTGAATGAGAGCGAGAGGACCGTGAGGTTGATGGAGACCGAGATGGTCTTTGAACATGATCTCTCCTGCCGTTTCTGTCTTTCTCCTTTTCTTTCGAAACAGTGTCTTCTTCATCGCCAAAACCACTTAAATCGTATTTTGACAAATCCCCGTCGTCGTCATCTTCTTCATCGTCCTCTTCATCATCTTCCTCTTCCTCTTCGCCGTTGTTTACGTCCTTCTCTGGTTTCACTTTTTCTCGATCATCTTGTTTGTCGGAATTCCTCTTTTTCTTCTTCCTTCTCCCGTATTCATCGTACTCGTCATCAGAGTCGCGTCGTTCCTTATACTCAACAACGCCACGATCATTAAAACCACCGCCATAACCAGTACGCTCCTCAACCTCGCCGAACTTCGGAGCGTTACACATGTTGCAAGACTGCCTACGAGCCCAGTTTACGTTTCCACACTTATTACACTGCCAATCATCAGCACTAAACAAGCCTCGACTTTTCTCGGCAGCAGCTTTTCCAATTTCTTGACCAAGTTTCTTTTTTTTTGGTGCTTCGCCCCTTTCTTTATCGCAACGATTACACCGGTCCCGTCGAGCAAAATTCACGTTTCCGCACTGGGGATCACTGCACATCCAGTCACCTTCGTTCATTCTAAAACGACTATTGCCAGATATGTGTTCCATGCTGCGCGGTAACACAAAATTTGACGCCAAACTGGTACTATAAACACCGGCTAGATATTTCAAGAACAGATAGTTTTCCACGCCACATCTAACCCAGTAATACGCAGAATTGGCAATGATGATAGCCAAATTCATAGATATTCACTGCACTTTTAAAGTCCCTTTCTTTTCTTTGACTTTTTCGAGTGTAATTTCACGTGACTCAACAGATGGCGTTAGCATAGTAAACTTGATATTAATTCAAATTCCAAAGAAAATAATACGTATATATATTTTTACCAAACAATTACAAATTATAAGAAAATAAACATTTCGCTTGGACAATTGGTTTCCGAACTTGTCATCGAAAAAATATGTCTATAAATTATTTTAACCAAATCGCAAAACTCCGTTTTCGAGAAATCATGAAAATACATTGTCATACGAATGACAATGCACTAGTTTCGCAAACAATTACAAGTTTACTATGATGAAAAATTAGAGTGAACTCTATCGTTCAATTTCTGGAACGAACTCACTGCCATGAAGAGACTACGTAAACATGCTTGATTCAAATGCTTGTTCAGACACTTTCTGTTGTGACAAGTCTTATTTCGACTTATTTGTTGTAATTGAATTCATGGTGTTGAAATTTAAAAGATGTAATTACATGAAGAACACAGGCGAAATGGGTCCACTTTTATGTGCTGTCTAAGACAACAAGATTGGCGAACTTATGACTGACGAAGTTATGACCGACAGTTAGGGTTATGACTGACATTCTGATAATATGAGTATTATCTATATTACAGGCTAGTACAATTTGTTTTTGAATGATCGAGACGAGTTATTCGAGTGTTTGTACTTATTTATACTAATAGTTTAATGATAATTAACTGCTCTTGTCAATCTTGTGTAATGTCAGTTTAAACGATTAGTTCATGATATAAACAGAACGCGAGAATGTGTTCAAGCAATTTAGTTTGTATGGACTGGCAGAGTTCAGCCGAAGGAGAAGCTATTTTGCAGTATTTTTACAATCCTCAAACAACAGGGAGAAAGATTTTTGGTAATTAAAATTTTTGTTGACAACCATATTGAAAAATGCTTATACGTTTAATTAACAATGACTGCATTGCAATTTTTCTTCCAGGTGTGCTTGAGAAACCAAATGTCCCTTCCAGTGTTGAAGAAGTGTCTTATAAACTTTTTGTTGCTGGTAAAGCTGGCATTGGAAAGACTTCAACTGTAGCACGTCTTGCAGGAACCAAAGCCCTCAGTTCATATGTTGAAACATCAGGCATACGAAAAACCAATATATATTGGCCTGTCAAAATATGGGACAAAATAATCCTTTTTAAATTGCAATTTTGGGATGCGGGTGATCATAGCATGAAGAAATATAGTCACATTCTGCCTGTAAGCACTTCCACTGAATAGTTATATTTAGCTTGTAGGAGTGAACCTGATTTTATTATTTCTTGCAGGCATGTCGAGAAAAGGCAGATGGCATAGTATTTATATTTTCATTTATGGATACTAGTAGTTTCAATGATCTGCCACAACTTATGAGTAAAACTATTCAGCAACCTGAAAATCCTACAAGTATAGTGATTGGCACACGGTGAGAAATTGTTGCTAGTGGTCTAGGGGGAAAATGTTTGGTAGTTGTAAGACATTATTCTTTTACTTTACAGGTACAGTTTGACAAATCGATTAGAGGTACAGTCTTCTGAAATAAAAGAGTTTGAGCACAAATGGAGAATTCCAGTCCTTAGAATTGACAACAAATGGAGTGGAGAGCGTAGTGAAGTCCAAGAAGTTGCTCCTGTTTTGAATATTATTTGTGAGAGGTTATGGATGCGGGATCAAGAGTATTTAATAAAACAAGGCCTAGTGCGATGATATAAACATTAATCAGGATCTTCTAGAATTCATTCCTGTACATAGCAAGAATAGCTGTCCTTCATTTGCAATGCCCTCTGTGTATGTATCAATTTTTGTAGTTGTGTATAGTAATACATCACTGAGCGATTTATACCTACAGGGATATAACCTTTCATCTCGAATGCTGTTTCAGAGTTCAGTGCAATTTTGTAACCAATGCATTTTGGCACCTAGTTGTCTGCAACACACTAACCATGCTCCATTCACAAGGGCTTTCCAGCCCTCGCATCTTACGATCTGGTGGTGTCTCAGATCTCACTTTGGTGGTTACATCGTTTTATAAACTGCCCTCTTTTTTAAGGGAAATAGTACTGTTAAAGGAATGTCACTTCAGCTTTTACTACTTATAAAATTGCAAAAGTATTTACATCACCTTGATATATTTTATTAGCAAGAGGGTAGCTTTTCTCCTGATCAGCCCACATCCCAATGTTTAGATTAATACATTTCTTGAGTGATATTTCTCAGTATGTGAGCAAATTTGTATTTGCTTGAAGAAAATGGGAAATATGATGAGAGAATACTTTGAAGAAATAGAAACTTTACTTGTGTATGAAAAGAAATGGTGTATATCACTTCGTTGGGCTGCTTTGCTTCGGCTTCTTTAAGCTGTGCCCATTGCAGCTCCTTTGTTGATAAAATCATTGGCTGAAGCCTAGCCTACTGTTCAACTTACGGAAGACTCTTTAAACCAGTGGCACTTCGCGCCGCTCCGGTAGCAACTGCCCAGTTTGAATTCTGGAGGCTTCCTTGAAAAGTGCTTTCTTATAAAAGTGATTTGGTAATTATGCGATGGATAAACTCAAGGATGTTTATAGTGAACGTGAGGGCCAAAGGCCTGAGCTTCACCGTGATTTGGATCCAGGCAAGTAAAGTGAGAAAACATGCCTTTGATAGTAAATTGACATAATGTGGCGGGGACAAAGCAAATGAAGGGCCAGACATGAAAATCAACTATCCATAATTTCTATCAGAGTGCTTAGCTTAATTAGGAGACCCTTCCCCTCGCCGCCATTCTTCTCTGAGGGTGTACCATGTACCCTACTTTAACCAAATTATTTAATCTGATTTCCAATACTTCTCTTCCTATTGGGTTTATAGTTAATAATGAAATTGGAGATTATTTCAATTTTTCTTTGAGTGTCACCTGTATTATGTTTAACAATTCTGTCAAGAGGGCTGTGAATTTGCAGACTTATCTTTTATTTCCGTGAATTGTTATTTTGAAACCAGGAAACTCGGTTCTGCAGCCGTAGCAGTGTTTTGCTTCTGTGTTTGGTTCTGTCCCTTGTCATAATTCATAGAAGTGTGAATATGGCTTTTTTCTTTTAAACTTCACTTTAGTATTCTTCAACGCTTATTTGGTAGTTCCAAGATATAGTTGATTCTTTCTGTTTTATGACTGTTTCTCTCTCCTAAATAAGAGTTCTAGCAGCCCTGGAAGTAAAAATTAGGCACTTTTTCAATAGTTTTCTTCTTCCACAACCACTTCACATTTCTCTGTTCATTTTCTTGCAAAAGATATTGTTTTTGTTAGAAATAGTTAAAGTCCTTTATTATTAAGTTCATAGTCCTCTTTGCATTTAGATTTAGATTTATTTAGTCAATAAAACATTAAAAACTGTATGTGATGTATGGGAGAGAAGATTATCTGTATGTTTTCTTGAGTTTCAGAACCTCTTCACGTCATTGTAGCTATATATAGTTGAAAGATGAGTAAATGTTGAAAATAAATAAATAAAAATAAATTTTAAAAAATGGCGAGATTAGCAATATTTGAAAAATATAGACATTTTCGTTTCCGAGTTATAGAAAACTTATTTGCATTGGTAAATGAATTGCAAGTATGATTTTTCTGCATTGCTAACAAAATAGTAACTCGCCCTTACCTCTTCTTTTACCATTACAAGCAAAAGGAGAGTTAAACAAAACGAAGCTACATTTCATTTTTACCACTATTTAGAATGACCTGGTCTTCAGCATACACAAGATTTCTTATAAATTTATTTTTTTTAGAGTTGTTTAAAATGTTAAAAAGGATAAAACTTTTTTCTGACCATTTCTCAAAGCCTTAAGTGACTTAGGTGTAAATTCTTTGTGCTTCATTGGAGAGATTTCTGTAGTTTCAACCCTTAACTGATATCAGAAAAGATAGAAACCAGAATTTCCAACTCACATAATCATTATCAGTATCAAACATTTTTTGTTAATATTATTGTATGTGTAATAAAGTATCAAGTTCATAGTATGTAGCAAAGTTGCAGAGCAAATTTGCTTTTAACTGTACATTTATTTGTACTTGTGTTTTCAAGAGTAAATGAAGTTTTTATTTTATTGTAAGATTATTGTATTGTGTACTATTCTAAGGTCTTGTATTTTGTGTTGTTTTTTTCTTGTGGGAGTTTGTTGGAATAATTTTGTTTTTAATTTATAAAACAAAACATACAATTATAAGATCATTATTTTATTTGAAATAATTGGAAAATATTTAAGGCATTTGGTTTTTACTTTACTGTTTTGTCTCAAACTATGTGTAGAATTTTTACCAAAATAAATTTTCAAACTTTTCAAAAATTTCAAAACTGACTCCAAATTTTTTTAAACAATTTCTAGTATGAATAGAATGAAATACACTTATAAAGATCACACATATTTGATTTCCCTAAAGTTTGGAAAATTACAAAATTTTGAAATTTTTTTTAACCTTGTCACAAAAATACATTATTGATGGATACAGAAAGAGAATTTTTTTCCTCCACGTAATGTTCTACCATTAGCAAACACGATGTTTGATGGTGAGGTATTCCTTTACAGAAGTTTGTCATGTGTGGTGTACTAACTTTAGGAATGTCGCTCCAGTTCCTTACTTTCTGTTTTGTGATTGTAATTATATATTTTATTTATTAGATATTGTAATTATATTTTATTTCTTACCATTTTTTTTCAGTAATTAAATGTAGAGTAGGATTTAATTTATTTTTACTTTCACTGATATGTAGGTATGTATATACAAGAGTATAGAGAAAGTTATATAATGCTGCGGAAAATCAATTTCGAGATTTCAACTGAAATACCCGTTTTGAGATCCCTGATACCAACAAAAAGTTCTTCCTTCAAACTGTCTACCATACTGTGAACACCACCAGCGCCTAAACCATAAGTAGGTTTTTTCCAAAATGGAAACTTTCTTGTTGATCTGGCAGGACTCGATGTGTTGCAATTTTGAAAAACTTGGGAGTACTACTTTCACGAAGCCCCTGAAGAGGTACTTTCATGATATATATATATATAGTGTGTATAGTTAATATATATTGTGTGTGCGTGTGTGTTTCTTACAATGTTCAAGTATTTTTGGTGTTGAACATGGAATAATAGTATGTGAACATAAATCAAGTTGTAAGATGTTACCTTTTATCCCTATCCTCTTGGGTCTCAGTGCGAATAGTACCCGGTGTTGCCAGATGGTAATCACCCATGGATCTGATATGTCTCAACCTGCTTAACTTCCATGATACTACGGAACTGAGTCAAGAAGTTTGGCAACCGATTAAGTGGTTAATAAACATGTGGTTTATTTACTCCAATCAAGCCCCATGAACCAGCCTTCATCAAAAATTAAATTCTTGTCTATCCGGAAGACGCCGCGTCGTTGGCTGAGAGGTCGACGTTTCGCCTGACATGTCGCAGGCTTCCTCAGGGCAGTGAACGTTTCCAATGATTGGTGATAATTAATTTTGCTGTTTTCTTTTGTGTTTTAAAAAATTACACTAAAGTATTGTTTAATATCTCTGAGGCTTTTAATATGCACATTTCCAGCAATTTGTAAACACTATTGTATTTGTGGCTGAAAGTGCTTGAAATTTCCTCGAATTTACAGTAGCGCTTCTACGGCTCCAACATTTTCAAAGAAAATTGCCATTTAGGTAGTGGTTTCTTTAATATTCTTAAAATAATATTTCTGTTCTACATTTTCTGGGATTTGTATACATTATTGCGTTTGTAAGGGGAAGTGTTTTAAATAACTGTCAATGAAGTTTCTCTAAAATTCAACAGTTTTCTTTGTAATAAGAACTTCAAGTTTCGCCCGTGCAGTAACGCTTAAACGAATTTTCCTTAAAAACACCTCCAAGTTTTTCAACGAAAATTTCTATTTAAAACGGGCTTTTACTCTTCTTTAATAATCTTAAAGTAATATTTCGGTTGTACCAATAGAAAACCAAAAATTGGAGAGAAAAATAGTTTGGGTGGTGATAGATGGCAGCTGGCAAAATGGGGCAAGACTTTAAAGCTAGCCCAGTCCAAAGACATTAGAAAACTAACTAGTTCGAGAAAGGCTGTGCCATTGGTAGCACCACTAGTTTCTTTTTGTGTACGTAAGTATTTGTATAATTTATTTATATTGGCTACAAATATACTGCAGTGCTCAAAAACAAGCGCATCACCTAGAGAAAATGGACATTCTTTATTATCCTAATTCAATCTGCCCTCAAAAATTTTAAACAAATATTTGTCAAATTGGTAATCATATATTCTATGTTGATTGTATTGTATTTCTGGTTCCTTTACCTTCATAACTCGCTTGATTTTTGCAAATCAAGTAGTGTATTTTCAGGAGTATATTGGAGAGTACAACTGTAAGAAATTGATGAAGTTTTTTTTAGCACTACCGTGGTACGATATAGGCATAAATATCAAACATACAAGTGTTCCTATCTTTGAGCTTAATTCTAAGATGCTATTTACACTTTGTACATTATGAGTCACTTCACTTTTGGCTCCTGCGGCACTACGATATTTACAATTGTCTGTCAGCTCTTAATCGCTTGGCTCTTGTACTTATAAATTATTTGCGTATTCTTTTTAGTCTGCCTACTCGCCTTGCCACTGCCTCTTGTGAGGGGGTGGGGAGACATGCAATCGCAGTACAATTTGTTCACATTGTGGGTGAATACATATACGAGTATTATGTCACTCCACGTTGCTATTCGCTATCGGTCCTCTATTACAATACCTCCGCAGTAGTAGTACACGCACAGTTGTTCCTTCGCAACCTCTACGGGTAGCGTCACTGGTAGGCAGAGCATCTCAGGGCGAGGACGTTACGACCCCCCGAAAGGGGGCAGGAGCCAGCCGCCAAGCACTAAGGCGCGGGCTCGGTTTTCTTGGTACGGAGCTTAATACAAGTCATGTTCTGCTTCGGAAAATAGATTTCGAGATTTCAACAGAAATGCACGTTTTAGGGTCACGTGATACCGAAAAAATGTAGTTTTTTTCCCAAACGACCGTCCATCTGTCAGTCTGTGAACACCACTAACGCCTAAACAATTCGTAGGGTTTTTTTCCAAAAGGAATATTGTCCGGTTGATGCGGACCGCTCTGCAATATTGAAAAACATTCTTTTAATTTTCAGGATACTTAACACAAAGTCTCTTTTTCAAAATTTTCTCTAAGGATCTTGTTTTTTTCATTTATTTACTTATTTTTTGTAAGAAAAAAGTGAATAACTATTATGAAGATGTTATAGATCCCATTTTCACTGTTAACGCTGAAATTTCGAAGGTGGAATCATTCGGTGCCTTCCTACTACTACACTATTGAAAATAGAGATTGTTTCTTCAGTCATGAACATTTACCCTCCGCAATTAATTCTTTACTTAACGTTGTGGGCATTTTTCTTTGAAAATTGTACTTTTCAATTTTGAGTGAAATTCGTGCGATATTAAAGAATATTAATATCTAGATTTTCTCAAAACAGCTAAAATGTTTTCTTTAAACTTTTGGTTGGGATAATGGTAAATGAACTGTATAATATGACAAACGCCATTTTGCTGTATTATTTATTGTTTTTTCAAAAATTACACAATTGTAATTTTGTTGACATCTCTCTCACGTCGATAATATTTCCATTTCCAACTATTAGTATACATTGTTGCATTTGTAAGAATGAGTGCTTCAAATGATGTCTGATAATTTCTCGAAAATTTAAAAATTTATATATTTTGTGACTCGCGCATTTTCAGAATCACTCAAACCCGTTTTTTCAAAAATGCCATTGTAAAACTTATTAAAAATGTTATTTTAAAAATAGATTAAGATGTGCTTTATTAAAATTGTTTTTATAAGTTATCTCCCATTTACTTTATATTTTGTGCTTCTTATGGGCTGTCGGTAAATTACGTAACGCAAATTTACAGTATTTTGAATACCCCCTCTTCCCCTGTAACGCATCTGCAACGTGCAATTAAGCCCCCCTTAATCATTACGTAACGCATACGACACCCAACTCCTTGTAAATATAAGAAGTGGAAATAAATGATTGCTCATTAAAAATGTTTTCATTTTATTTGCGTTGTGTATTAAGATTTATAATGATTAAAGACGGAATTAGTTGTCGATACTGGCTGCACCTAACAATAACATTAGGAACTTTTGAGGGGAAGGACGTACATGCGATAAAATTTCTGATAAGTCGGGCTCACGCTACTGTTGTGAATGGCGCATGAGCGCTTGTCTACCGCGCCAATATTCTACAAAATACTACAGATCAGTTTTGAATATTTCTTTCGCAGTCTTACACTTCAATACAAAATTGATTACAAAATTTCATTTATTGTAATCTCTAAGGAACAGATTTCATTAAGGGCAGAAATCTTTCTCTTTAATTTTTAGTTGTAGAAAAACTCTTTTGAACTTTTGCAATTTTCTAAAAATCAGGGTTTTCAATAACCATGATAATTATTCTCTTAAACGTCCTTCAAGTTATCCAAAAAAATAAAAACTAAAAACAATGGAGACATTTTTTTGAAAATTTGGAAAATTTCATGGGCTTCACCTGAAGTGTGGGCATAAGGGCTTCACCCCAAAATCGAAATATCGGTTTCAAATTCAATGGGCGGCAACATCAGCTAGATCGATTAGAGAATATCAGTTTTGGAGAAAATCGGCTGAACAGTGTAGCATCAAGCGTTGTTCACAGACGGACAGGCAAACGAATGATTTTTTTTCTCGCGCAGCGTTACACAACCTGTCTACTCCGTGGCGAGAATGTAAAAAGGAAGCATTTCAACAAATGATTAAAAAGTGTAAAAGTATCGATGTAACGTAACACTCATCGAATTCCTCTCGCTCTTATGTAACGCAGCATAACGTTGCCTCAAAACTCCCTCCTCTTTAGCGTTACATAATTTATGGACTATTCCATACTTATATATTTTTTTCTCTTAAACTTGATTTTTAATGATTTTCATTGTGTTTCTTTGTAACTTATTTTTAAAATTTGTATTCAATATCTTTAAATAAACTTTTCATTTTTACTTTCTGATGAAAACATGTCTAATGTTTTATGCATACACTTGAAGATGCAAGTAATCAACATGTCTAACGAAATTGATTTAAAAATCCTTTTTCGACAAATAATCATATTGATTGTCAAAAATAAAAGGATGTTTGTGTTTTATTGTTAATTTATGTCACAATCATAATAATTTAAAGATTTATTTGTTGATAATTTCATCAGTCTTATGGAAGAAGATGTAGGCTTACACGGTCGAAGAATTATGTATGGAAGAATTTCCCTACATAATGATGAGACATCTAAATAGTGCAGAAAAAAATGTAGCAGATCAATAAAATATCGGAAGAAAAACGGATTAAACAGTACAAAAATCTATGGTGCGACCCAACTAAACAAGACGTCCACGAGAAAATAACTTCACATGGAGTGTACCCTATTGAAATCAAGGAAATCCGATGCGTCGAAGAGAACAAAAAATAGAAAATAATACGAATTAGATAATATACTCTTGAAGTTATTAAAGTATGGGGATTATTCCTTCAGTTACGATTGCTGTTGCTTTGTTCAACATGTGCTGGTTTAATTATGAGTTCCCGAATGAATGGAAACATTTCGCCGAATCTTATACAAGAGACATAGTTGAACCACTTAGGAAATATACTTAAGGCTATATCTTCGTGACACGGGCCCACAACGGGCGGGTGGGTGACGCAACGGCGCGAAAGGGGGAGGGGGCAATGTGTTTGCCTAAATTTCACTTTACGGCGCTCCTAATCGTCCGATTTGCATGATTGTCACGGCGTTGGATTTAGGAAGCATGTCGCCGTCGCGCTATAAGCCCACATTTTAAAATTTTTTCTTGCAAGTCCGAGAACTAATTTAAAATTTGATTTGTGCTAATTGTTTGGAAAAAGGGCATCGTAGCGTAAATTCTATTTTAAAAAAGGCGTCAAATGCCGTATACAGATCGAAAATAGGACTATTGGTTTAGACGGTATCAGTTAAGTCCCAGAATATTCTAAATTTCCTGTAGAATCCTAAAATGAATTGTAAATTAACTGCACCAAAAGGGCAGTAAATTCAAAAATACCGCACAACACGTAGAACGTACCTCATTAGTCGAGAGAATTTCTTACGTCCAGCTCCCACCACCGCGTAGTCTGGCGTAGTAATATTACCACCCATTTGAGTGCAGCACTGACGCAGGACTAACGCTAGTCACGAGATTTAATACGTAGTTTGCTAGCCCTGCCTGCTCACACAGGGGATTATAACTATACGAGTTGTATGACGTATTTTTCCGGACCTTGTCCAAGCAGTGCTTGCCACTGCTTGCAACATAATCTAATCAGTCCTGGATATAATAAAAAGCGGCTTCGTTCTTATATTATGTGTCTTCCTGTTCCAAAGAACGATCAAAATAATGGAGATAGTAGTTAAGTTAAACAACCAAACTGCGGGCCGGGATAAGCTCGTTAGGTGGGTAAAATATTTTTCGTAAGTTTTCTAATGCTTGAAACCTTTGCATTTTTGCTAAGAAGTAATGTGTAGCTACTGTTACCATTGAATGACTTGGAATTCCTGAAAATTCCTAACCTCTTCACATTGGACATTAGTTGTTGTGGGTATGTTGATTATTAACTGTTATTCTCATTCGCGTATCTTATGAATTAGATTGTTCCAGTATGCGAGCAAAGTTGCATGGCATTTTATGCAAGAGAAAAGACTCAGTCGTCAAACAATTGACCGATTGAAAAATTTGGAATACACTTTTAGCTCGTTTCGAAAATGTAAGTTATAATCTTTAAATGTATGAAACATTTCAAATGTGTTAATGTTTTTGCAGGTATGATAATTTGTTCCCATTATTGTAATTTCAGTGTTGCGGTTAGGAAGATTTTTGGATACTTTATACGGGGCACTGTCAACTCTACATTATCCAGATCTCACTATTAGAATCACATGCACACTGTCAAAAATTACAAATGCATTGTACCTTTTGGCTGATCATATTCTATGGATAGGACGTACAGGTTTGGTGAGTGTAAATAATAACAAATGGAATAAAGTGGCAAATAAGTACTGGCTTTATTCCATTATTATGAATCTTGTTAGAGACGTTTATGAAATTTGGAGAATTCTTGAACGAGAGGGTCACAGGCTTAGTTACGATGGATTTCGAAGAATGACAAATGGTTCAGGTAAAAAACCTGTTCCTTTGGGTTTACGAGCAATTACATTTGTTCAGGATCATAAAGATATTGTTGTGGATACAGTGAAGAATGGCTGTGACATTTTTATTCCTATGACAGCTTTAGGATATACAAGGCTCAGTCCTGGAATGGTGGGTGTCCTAGGAGTTATATCTTCCCTAGCTGGAATTATCAGTCTCGTTGATCCTCTGGCTAAGCTGTCTCCATCTTAAGTATTGTGCATCTCTATTCTAATATTTCTTTGCTAGAAGTGGTGATTATTTGTTGGATGATTGTTATGGTTTGGTTATTTTTGGAACTATATTGTGTTGGAACAGCAGTCATTATATTTCTTGTCGTATTACATTCCTCTTCAATATGGCCAGTACATAATATTTCTTGGTTTAAAGAAGTTAATTATACAGGATTCTGTCTACTTTAGGTACATAGAGCTAGTCAAATTTTGTTTGTAGAAAGTCTACAGTACTTTCAAATATCAGCTTTTCAGGGTAAGTCTAATAACAACTGATGTTAAAGACTTCTACACAAAATTCTTCAGAAGATTTAGTAGTGTAATTTTTTCCCCGCCTGTTTTGCAAACAACTATGGCCCCTTTATGTGGTATATTTGATGACTGATAATGGAAATTAAAATTTCTAGTATTTTGACTAGTAAAATTTATGTTTAATGTAAATGTATTTTAAACTTGGAAAAAAATAGATATTGAATTGAATCTTTATTCAATTAGTGACTAATTGCAGTTTGAAACATTTTATTTCAAACTGGGTATTTTGTGATTTTCAAAGTGGGTGCCATGAAGTATTTTATATTTGTATTTATTGCAAATTATATATTTTGAAGCTCAGTTGATGCTGCCTTTATGGTCTTTTCTGAAGGAAGAATGTGATATACCATATTAGAGAAGAAAGGGTTGAGATGAAAGAAATGTGCCTTCTGTGTGCAGCTGTTCACTAGTCAGGTGTTACTTAACAGGTTATGAAGACTTTTAGGACAAAAAGTGTGTGGTGACTGCAGACAGCGAACAGGGTGTTTATGAACTTGTGCTCTGAAAGCCTTATGTAAACAGGTCTGACTCAATTTTTTAAAAATTTTGATATAAACAATTTATATTTTGACATGTTCATTACAACTTTTCTTTAAAGTCAATATTATCCTGCCAATGGTTGTTTTGCTGGGTGATGTGTAGTCACCACATTGGATCACAACCTTCAGTTTTGTGGGTTTCATGAACAAATTCAGGGTGGCCACTGTCTGGAAAACAGGAAAAAATCAGGGAATTTTATTGCTCTGGAAAAGTCAGGGGAAAGTCATTGAATTAGTGGCAGAATTTTGAGATGGTTATACAACTAGATATTATTCCTAAAAAATAGTACATCATTATTTTTTGCCTAATTTCCATTTTTGGGTTATTTAAATTTGAACTGTATCACTATGAAATCAGAGAAAATAAAAAATTAGCTTCAAGTTTGCTTTAATATTTTCTTAAAATAGTGTGAAATACTCTACAAATCTTATCAGTTAAGAATTTTAAAAACCTTCTTGGGTAAAGTCGGAGAAATTTGTTTTAGGAAAGAGTAGCCACCCTGAAATTTTACTAATTGTATTTAGCCTATTATTTGTAGCAAAACCTATTAGTTACGGTGTTGGATCAAGTTATGGGGAACTGGAAAATTGATTTTTGATAATTTTGAAAACAGATTAGATAACAATCTAAGATAGCTTTTAGAGTATGTGTGACAACAAATTGGCAGTAAACAGTATATAACTAATTAAAAAATTATAGAGTTTATGGAAACTTTTTTTGCTGTAAAGTTAAAGTAGCCAAGAATTGTGTTGGATTTATATTAATCTTGGTTACCTGACATTGAATTGGGAGTTTTTTAATTCATAAAGGCAATCTTAATAAAAAAAACCTTATCGCTGCAAGTTAAAGAAACTTGTCAGATATGACCACGTGGGTTTAACTGAGTTTAACTTTCAATTTTTGCCATTTCTGCAGTGACTCTGACTGCGAGGAGGGTTCTACTGCTGACAGAGTATTTTCAACACTAGCTATGTAACTAAGTTATCCTTGTCATAAAATCTCCCTTTACATACACACGCTACTCTACCACACATGTTGGGAGCTTGGAACTTGTTTTGGCTGGGGGATATTAGCAGCGTGAAATCCTCTGCAAACTGTAATGTTGGTCAGCGCTCGATCTCTCTGTTAAGAGGGCAAGAACACCAGTATGTCCAGGCAAAAAGAAGTCCAAGTAATCAATCAATCGTCAATTTTGAACATCTGAAAATTTCACATTAGTCTACAATTTTTAGGTCTAACAGAGAATGCGGTTTGCCGACTTCAACAATGGGAAAAGTAAGCATTTTGAGTTGTCTACGAAACAACTTTGATATTGTCCCCCTTTTATTCTTTCGAAAACTACTATCACTTTCAGAAATTGCTTGGGAAAAACAATATATATATTGGCAAATCATTTTTGTGCATATGCACAATAACTGTACTGCTCACAACTTGCTGGCTGGTAACAATTTTGTTTCTATAATAGGCATTTTAGAAAATTACTAATTTTGATTTTAACATTTTTTATTGCGAGAAAAGAAAGAAAAGTGGGTAATTGTTTTTGTGAAGTTTTAAGAAACAGAGGAGATTTTTATGGGTGAGTTCCAATGCTAAGATTGTCCTAATATCTATAACAAAATTTCAGAAAAAATATTTTGTAGTTTGAAAAATCTTGGAAATGTAATTTTATTATGAATTTTAAATAAAACTTGAAATTTACCACTTTTTGGTCCTGCATGCAATGAGACACCACATTTTTCAAAATATTGAAAATATCAAACCAACAGTGAATATGGGGCAATCTTCAACTGTTCTCCAAAGTGGGATCAATTGAGAATTTTTGTCTCTTACAAGTTTTCTGTGTGTTTATTAATTAAGTCTGAATTATGATCAATAACCCAATCTAATTTTTCTCTGTTCAGTAATGAACCATTGGTCACTGCATTTTCTTAACCCAACTTCTTATTGATGCAAAGAAAAGAACAATACTTTTCATCTTACTGGAAGATACATAAAACTGCTGGTGTTAGAATGCTATTTTACCATTTTGTTTAAATCCTTGTAAGTTTATCTTGATGTTATTGTAATCTGGAGTTTCATTCAACTTACTAATTACCGGAAAAATTTTAAAAAGATTTTGTGAATTCGTTTATTTTCTCAATAATTCTGATTAAAAACAGAATGCTTCCTTGCATATGACTATGCTAATTTACTTCTATTAAGTTATCTCAAAATAAATGTTTAGAAAAAAAAGAGAAATCCTTCATCTATAGTAAATTTAAAAGTTTAATATTCTTAGTCACGAGTCACCATGTATTGGAAACTGTCTAACCATATGTGAAATGGGAAGTTAACATAACAAATCAGTAATATATGCATTTATATATATTCAAGGAAATAAGCAAAATGAACTACACGTTACCCAACACTAATATTTGAAGTAAATTTATATAGCGTGTTGGCTGATGTGAGAAGCATAACATGATGCTCACTGAATTGGTCCGAATGGCTTTGAGCATCAACAGTTGATTCTCAGTCATTATGAGTTTCAATAGCTGTGAAGAGCAGCATCTGCTTCTCAAATCAGTGTTACTTTAAGGAAGCTTAAAATATATGGCTATAACAATAAATTTTCGTTTTGGCGTGCACCTAGGTGAATCAAGTTTTGATTCTTATGGATTGATTTCTAGGAAAGATTTTATCATTGAAAAGTCTGAGATGAATTTGTGTACTAAGAAAAGAAAAAAGAAAGTATATTGTCTTAAAATGTAAAGAGATGAATTTTATTTAGGCTTGCAAACTTCATATTATCAAACGTCATATTATGAACTACTAATGTTTTTAACACTTGTGAACTTCAAAAGAATCTAAAACAAAAACTGATGCGCTTCTGAGAGTCTGCATATAATTCACAGAGCCATTGTCGTAAAGATATATGCAAAGGCCATGAGAATCAAAAGCTGTTTCTCAGAATTAAACAGTACAAATTTAAGATGATAGCACATGGTGATCCCATTGCTTCTCCATTGATTAGGCAATAAAATTCATCATTATTCACTCAATAACCCTCTTGAAACAATTAGTTCATTTCAATAAAGTCAATCTAGTTTAATTTATTGATGAATTCAAGCTGATCCCATTTTGAAAAATGATATCTTTTGCTAGTGGCACTGAAACATTTAACATAATATTAATTTTATTAACAAAATCAAGGGAGTCTTATTGTTTTATTTTTTTTTGTTACCAATAATAGTAAGATTTTTACATGAGTCTTGTGTGCCTTTTGTAGCCCTGATGAAGGCAAAATATACCGCCAAAACTTGTCCAGCTGACTACTTTGAGGATTTTCACTTACCTACTTCGAGATCTTCATTCCACTTCAATTAACAGAGATCAAAATTCATATCAGCATACAAAAAAATATATTGTTTTTTGCCTAATATTTCTACTGATGGATCATATCTGTGCAGACTTGTTTCGTCGCTAAGCTTGTGCGATTCTGTGTTTTTAAAGAGAGAGAAATGCCAAATTGAACTTGAAAAAGTACTTATTATACTCTCTTCACAGATTTTGAATAATTAAATAATATTATGGCTTGGCCAAAAATTCCCAAATATTCGAAATTTTGCCGCTTCATTTGCGGATTGGAGGAACGGAAATGTACAGGTTCACAGGTCATGACTCGATCACGCGGTCATTAGACGTTGCCAATTTGTAGTTTAATGGTCATTAAAGAAGCGGAGGGGAGGAATAAGAGCGTGACAGGAAGAAAAAATATAGTGACACTGAAGGAAATGTACTTAGCCACGTCAGACGAGGCGAAGAACCAAAGTTCAACGCGCGAAACTTTAAGGGGGCGCTAAAAAGTCAGAGGGCGATGTAGTGTAGGTGGAGGACGAGAAAGAAATGTCACGATGAAGGTGTAGCGACTAAAACTAGGATGATAAGGTACGAATACATAAAATAGTGATAAATCTGTCCAAAAGATTTAAACTCGTCTATAAAACATTTTTTACTAAATAAGACAATTTGAAGTTTTATTTTGAATGAGCAGTAAGAATTAGTTTAAAATGAAAATATTTATCAGGAGACCTGTTCAGAACGGGAGAATCTCTTTTTCAGTCTTTATATTCGTTCTTGTTTGAGGAGTTTCCGATATTGGGCAGATGTTTCTTTCAGAAACGACCGCCAGAACGGCAATAGCGCCTCAACTGTAAACTTTTCTTCCTTTAATATTATTTTTTTCAAAATATGTTACAAGTTTTTTTCTTTAAATTTCTTATTCGAAGAGGGCAAAAAGCAATTATTGTGATTTTCATTGAAAGCTCAGAAATTTCAAAATTGAAGTGTTTTTTTTTCCGAATCCGCACCAATATTGAAGCTGGATTTGTTTGTAAATGCAATAGATTCTGCATTATTAGCGTCTTAAATTGCACAGTTTTCCCTCCAAAATATAATAGTAGTTTTCTGTAATATCGAGGTATCAATTTTTTATAAATGGGAACAATTTTTAACAACTCCAATTTTGTATTACAACTTTTAAGGCATTTTAAGATAAGGCTTTTAAGACTTTTAAGATAAGGCCTTGAATCATCTTCAGTTTCATTCGTTATGTCGATTTGCGTGGAATATCTGGACTCGATGACGTCCTAGAGGAGGTTGTTGATCTGAATGCCACCTCAAAAACATCGACTTCCTTGCTTTTCCTCAAGCAGCCACTGCACAAACAAAATTACATTTCGTGTAAGAAAACTCCATGATGAAAATACACGTCCTTTGGAAAACGCTCAAGACAACAAATGAAACAAATTTCTAATACAGGGATAGCAAATTTCGAGCGATTATAATTCCTAGCTCGCATTAGGGTACCCGACGTTTTCTGAAGGATAGCATTTGATGGTGTCTCCACTGCGCATGCGTAGTGTTCCTTCTGGCGTCTCTTGCTCGCCCTGAAACTAGAGTGCACGGATGTCTCGTGCAAATCCTCCTTGAAATTCAAAAATATTTTTTTCATTTTTTCGAATCAGTTACGCGTCTCATATATTTACATTACAGGCCTATTTCATGATCGACCGCATTTGGAACATACGTGCTCAAAATATCTCTAATGGAGAGCCTTCAAATACCATAAGTTTCTGAGGGAAAGAAAGCCACAAGTCGCTCATTGACAAAATCTCTCGAAGATTAGCCTTTTTTTTTTCTTGAAAATGTACTTAAAATAGTTATGCTCTTGTAACATATTCTGAAAGCATAATTTCGGTTGAACTGTTAAAGGATTCGAAAAATTAATAAAATGCAAAACGTTTAGGTGTTTTATCAAATGCAGTATTTAAAATATCAGTATTACAGCAATGAACGGTAAACCGTCAGTATTACAGTGATGAAGAAAAAACCAAACTCATCGAATTTCTTTACAAAAATCGTGGTAAATTTTTAGCATTTCAAAGAAAATGTTTGTTTATGGATATGGAGATTTAATTGTGTGATTGGCAGGAGTTTTGTTGGGGTGGGGTGAAAACTGAATTTGTCTTGATATGAATTCAGCCGTGGTCACGTATATAAGTAAAAAAATACGCCAAAACAACGTTGGTCACAAGCGTACTTTTCTTCAATATTTTCTCGTGCCTTTTTTATTAATTAATTATTGTAAGAAGCGTTGAAAAGTCCTTTATCCGTTTAATGTTGGCATATTAGAAATATTTAGTTCAGGAGATGTATTCGCCATCAAAATACAATAGCTCCAGGGAATATTATTTTCTGGAGCTACGTAATTTGTGATAATTTCATTCCGTAGACTGGACTCTCTGAACAGTTGTTTTCAGGTGGGTACATAAGAAATGTGTTATATTTGAGAAGTAAATGTAAATTTGAATTGGCATGTGATGTTCAACATTCTTTCTTCAGAAACAGTAGGGTTAGAGAAAATGGTAATATTTGAAGTATTTTTTTACACTGAACAATCTTCACGGCTGTGAGTAAGGCCTGTAGATAGATGCTTTTGAAAAGGAAATCTGAATGGAACGGATTTCTACGTGTATTTTGCATCAACTTGCCATTTTTTATTTCATAGAAAGCAGAACATGGTGCATGTAATTAGGTCACCACGAGAAAGAGCATCTCAATAATTCATATCAGCATCAGAATTTGTTTCATAAACCATCATTATATTGGTTGAGGTACATAACATATATGTGTTACATTTCTAAGTGCACAATTGTTTTAATAAAATGTGGCATCTCATAAACTTTATATAATGTATATATTGTTAATATATTTGGTTGTTTGAATAATGTGTATTTTATATATCTGCATTGTATTAATTTAACTGTAAATAGTGTTATTGTGTTTGCTTCTGTCTAGAATACATCATGTTATTATAATCGCATGATATTTTATTTTCCTTGTGACTCTTTTTAAGAAGGTAAAGTGCGTCAAAATGAGGAGACAGCCCCACCTACTACTCCAGAGTTGCTGGTAAACGGATATGTACTCAATTCCCAAGAATATATAGCCGAGGAACTGGAATATCTTTGCGAAAATATATTTACCATCTTTATCATATATATCTTCGAGGTTTTTTGTCAGTACTGAAAGTTGGTAAGCACTGGAGTGGAACGCTCTTTCCGCATGGAGTGACTCTCTTGTGCCCTCTCGCTCGAAGACAATTCACAACCAGACGCTAAAACATTTCTCCCGAAATGCACGAAATTTCCTTCTTAGTGCATCCATTTCCCAGCCCTAAGGAAGAAAAAGTGTCCAATCCGGATAATTCCGTCGAATTACATCTAGTCACTAGATAATAGTAATATGTTAATTCCAACCAAGTGCGCGTTGAGGAAATGTTATGGGGACACGGCACCGTGTATATATTTGTGCGTGCGCGCGTGCAGGCACACACCATCTTGTGCCTGCCAAAGCCAGATTGGGTCATTTGTCCCTGGACAGTCCACGTACTCTCCCAACATTGGCTCCGACTCCATGTCTTTAACCAGTAGACTGTATGAATGGAATACTACTGGTATTAATTTCCAAGTGTCAAAATGTGGTGCATGCATTTTCCAGAGACAAACTAAACACTGTTTTTCTCCTTCAGGGGCCAGCTTCAAGCTGTGCCCCTCGCTCCGCCTGGTATTACATTCACTCTTTACAACCGGCATCTAGGATCTTGGGAAGGGGCGTTCCCCACTACCTCACCATTTCCCTACTCTCTAATTCTCCAGGACGGGACCCTATCTGTTGATAACCCGCTGAGGTAGGCGCAGCCCTTCTCAGCTAGTTCTTTGGTTATCGCCTAGGCACCGCTGTGATCTGCAGATCCGTAGCGGAATAATGGTTAATGAAGGGGTGGAGAACGGAATGTTGGAGCGATCTGGTGGAATACATATTGGCAGGGGAAACGGGAGTAGCCGAACCCGCCTTGTCCACCACAAATTCCACTTCGAACCGCCTGGAATCGAACCCGGCCACCAGTGGTGGCAGGCAGTGTGACCACTACGCTCCCTCCAGAGATATCATTTCTTTATAATCACACTGATCTTATAGAGAGCCACTTACTTCCCCTTGGTTGACATCACTTCGCAACTTGGAGTCCCCTTCGCCACTGTGTCGTACTAGAGTGCGGGCAGTTGAGTTACCCGCACTCGTCCGCTTCCCCTCCCGCCCTTCCCCCGTTGGCGTCGTCTGCCTCGCGAACCCTTCTCCGGAATCCAGTTGCTAGCCGCTGCAAACCTCTTTCTCGAATCGTCGATGTGCGGCTGCGTGATCGGGTTTCTTCCCGATTTCCAGTTCTTCTATCCCGTTATTCTTTCCCTTCCAGTATTGCGATTCCACAACCTCAGGCATATCCGAGTATATCACGCCACCAAGTGAAACATGGTGTGGCGTGATATTACAATTAACTGTAAATGTAATTGTTGGAATCTAAGAGTCCTCAGACTGCAGGATGGTAGATCACAACTGTAGAAAGGGTAAAAAGTTATTTATCGGAATACTTAAACAAAAATAATTTAATTAAAAAGTTAAACAAGTTACAGAGACATCCGTCCAAGTGAGCGGTACATAGGAATATCCCCCCGACCGAGCCCGTAGAGGTCCTTTATAGACCACGTTGTGGAAGGTACGTCGCCCCTCGTCTCCTTACAGCGCCCTATCGCTCTCAAGATTTGTCAACTTTTTGCCTGGCCACTGAAGTATTCATGGTGTGTCAGCACCTCGCTTGGTCAGCGGAGGATCTCTCTGTGGGTCAGCCTGTTCGAGTGTTCTTGCTTCAGGCATATGAACACATCGTATCTATAACGAGCCCTGGAGAAAAATGAATTCCTTAATGGGCATACGTGAACCGTTGGAATCACCTTATGAGTGGCTCCAACATGAGGTTAGTGTCCAAGTGTAAATGGACGAATTCTAGCCGGATGTATCATAAACAGTTGTAGCATGCGGGCTGCGTTGCTTAATACTAAGATTTTCAGACAATTTTATTGAGATACGTTGTTCAAATGAATAAAAGCATTCTACGTTCTTATAGTATTCCATTACAGGTCTCCTCCTACTATACCACGAGCGGGTCAAGCCATTCAGGTGGAGGTGGGACTGTCTCTACTACATAAATATTGACTTCACTTAATACTCTTGTAAAACTTTTTCCCGCTACTACACGCAGAACCAGGTGGAGGTGGGACTGTATCTACTACTTAAATATTGACTTCACTTAATACTCTTGTAAAACTTTTTCCCGAAACTACACGCAGAACCATCGAACGACCTCTGGCTAATATGGTCATCTTCCTTCTCTCTTATTCTCAATAATTCACCGTCTTTCAACTATCTTCTCGATAAAAAAAGTTTCGTTTCTTCTTGATGCTTCCTGGCAGAATGTTCATTAGTCCTTATTTACTTTATCTTCTACTGGCTATTGATTTCCTACGTTCCATACATTATTTTTTTGACTATCGCGTGCTTTTATTTACAGTAAAATCTGTTCGATCGGGACAAAAAAGTTTCGGTTTCGGGAGATTTCCGTTTTATGCAGGGTTGTCCATTTAACGACACTTGTGATGTTGATATTGACTTTTTGAAACTCGTGAATTAATGTAAGTTAAGAACTAGTTAAAGTAAAAAATTACATGATTTTATTACGATTATTAAAATAGATTTACATTAAAGTATTTATGGAAGAAATCACCAATAAATTAATATTAAACATTCTTCATGAACAGCTCAGTTTCACTTGCTTCCAGAGATTTGATCTTATCTGTTACAGAATTTTAGTTTAATGGTTTTTGCTTGTTAAACTCGTTGAGAAACTCATAAAAATGCGTACTGCTGAAATCGAACTTCTTGCTGACATTTCAACGCACAATGCGTCACAGCCCAGAGTACTATGGTTTTGATACCCTTCCATGGCCGTGAGCAATGTGTCTCTGACCTAGTAGTTACGATTTTGAACGTGGGGCAGGGAGAGGCGCGAATAGCCCGGACACCTTCCCTCTCTCAGAGAGGATTGGAGAGCTACGCTTTGATTCACAAGTGATTCAAAGGTCGAATTATTCGCTGACAGCTGTAGAACCCTCTCTACAGTGCGGTTGGTACGGCTAAATCGATTAGGATAGAGAATTTAAAACAGACTTGCAGATGATTCATTGCATTAAGAACATCTG
This sequence comes from Gryllus bimaculatus, assembly GCA_017312745.1. Taxonomy (NCBI): domain Eukaryota; kingdom Metazoa; phylum Arthropoda; class Insecta; order Orthoptera; family Gryllidae; genus Gryllus; species Gryllus bimaculatus. The sequence continues at coordinate 1,586,858 of BOPP01000225.1, read as the reverse complement.
TCTTTGCCAATTACATTAAAGTTTGCAGGAATTCCGTTTCCTAAAGAATCCCCCCCCCTATAGGTAATGAAAAACAGTTTTGTTTCCGCGTTGGACAGATTCCGTTTTATGCTGTATAAAATTACCATAATACTTCACGGGCCAGGTACATTTTCCGGTTAAGGCAGATTTCCGGCTTGTACAGGATCCGGTTTAGACAGATTTTACTATAATATATTTTCTCTTGTGCGGAAATTGCTGAACGTGTCCAATCGCTATAAATGTGCTTTATATTATTTTTGTTGTGCCCTTCACTTGCTATCGCGGTTTCTTCCACAGTACGACTGTTTTATTGGTGTGCCGCGATCGTGAAAAATTCTGCTCATTCGCCGGGGAACCGGTGCGCTTAACTCTCCTGCGAATGGGAGGTTCAATGTCTCTCCCTACAAAAGACATGATTCCAGTCTTGTCGATGGTTTATGAAGGCTCCCTCGAAGTTCTCTCAAACAGAACGTATGTATGACACGTACGTAAAATATGTCAAACCACTATGTGCATCGTATCCTGGAGCCTTTCTAAATTTTGGCAAATGAGCGTAATTACGGTCACTTTCAGCAGGACTCCTCAACCTCACACACTGCTTCAATTTTCTTAAGAGTTAACATGCGAGTCAGAGTTATCACACGTGTTTTGTGGCCTGCACGCTCTCCTGATCTGACTCCGTGCGATTTGTTTCTTTGGGGATTACTGAAAGTTCGCACGTATACAATTCCCCACAAGGAAGAAGAATTAAGGTAGAATATACAGAAACAGATCTCTGCAATACCACAGGACATCCTTTACCGAGAGAACCAGAACTTATTTAGATGTCAAGAATGTATCAGAGCCACGTTGAGCAGTTCCAGCATCTTCTCTAACGTGAGTACCTTTTAAACTTTCTATACAAATTAACTGAAAATAAATGTGTTTTAAATGTGTTTTTCGGCTGCTCAAAGAATTATTAATACTGAGACATTTCTTTAGAACGATATGATGGTAATTATCGGATTAAAAATAGTGATGTAAGGTGCGTCGTAAAATGAAATTTCGCAAACGTACGCGCGCCCCTCGGCGCGGCGTGGCGGCCAAAGGGCTCAGCGGTGGACGTCAGGCGTTCAAGCATCAGTTTATCCTATCCTTACTACCCGCAACGAAATTTTATTTAATTTTTTTCACACATCAAACTAGTGGGACTGTAACAGAGACAAAAATACTCGTATTATCTGTAATAGTAATAGTTATCTTGAAAATGTAGGTTTTAAAACTATTTCTATTTTCAAAACATTTACATATTTGAGGCATTCTCAAAATATCTACTCCAATTCAGAATTAATTTCAGAAAGCAAAATGACTATTTGTGTAAATATCACCAATATTTCACCTTATCACTTCGTATTTTCGAAATTACTTCTAAGAACTTCTGTTTCCATGGCACTACCAGAAAGAATTAGTTGATATTAACGAGGGGTTTTATCGTAGAGCTCAATTGTTGATCTGAAAATGGCATTTGTCTTCCCTGGAGAAAGAACATTGTCGATTTCCCCCCAAATAGAATTAGAGTAGCCGAAGCTAATTTAAAAAATATATTTTTGTACTTTCGAAGATATTTGAAAAAGTGGTCCAATAGCGCGCTGACGTGATGCTTTATGAATCCAACGCCGTGTCAAACATCGAAATCGGATGAACAGAAGCTTCGTAATGTGAAAAGTGGCGTAACAAAACATCTTTACTAAAATTAGCATTCCCGTCCGCGGATCTGCCTGGAACCTCACGGCTAATGAACGTGCTTCGCTCAGACTGGGAACCGTCATTAATAGACTCATGATTGCCTTTTGTTTTTAGAGCGAGACAACCTCCATTTATTATCGATCGTCCTTTCGGGCTATTTTTTACTCGCAGAGCGAGTATGCAGGTCATCTGCCTATTTATGGTTGTGGAAAAGTCTCGCCCAAGGCACGAGAAAAATTGGTAAGCATCAACAGATTCATTAGTGTGCTCATTACGTAGTTTCCGAGGTGTCTGAGAGTTTCACATTATCTCTACAAGTTTCGTCTCAGAGGAGACTAAAAAAATGCTATTGGGAGATTCCTTATGCTATATGATGTTTATTAAGGTCTTTAATTTATTAACTAACTATTTCTAACCACTTTATTGAGGTCTTCTCACATCTCAATTTAAAAACTAGCGGTGCGTAACAGCTCACACTTTCAATCATAATTTGCCACGGCTAAACGATATTATACTACATGAACCTAAAAAAGCGTTTCCAACCAAAAATTTGCCTTAGTCCGCGCCGAGATTCGAAAGGCGCTTAGAGTTAACATGCCAGGCATGTTTCCCCTTCACCACAAACCGAACGAATAAAATTGAACGATCCTAACGCTTTAACAAAGTTCGTTTGCATTTGCAATTTCAAAAAATTCAAAGATTTTAATTTACTTTATGTAAAGAACAGATTTCATATAGGAAACTAGTGATAATACAACAGCACTTTCTCACATCTACAATGGTTACGTAAAATTATAATACCGTAATTTTTGTCCATATTAACACATCTCAGGAGAAACTCACTACCAATCGTAACTCATTAGGCGCGAAATTTTAATTCATTTAAAGCTTTCTCCAATACCAATTCAACAATCCGAAACATTGTTCCACTCACCCAGCAACACCGCCCAACAATGAACATTATTCTGAGAATCTCAAACAGTCGTGTCGCGGCGCTCCCGTTGGATTGCAACCTGATAACTCCTGAAAGGTTCTAGGCCAAGATATGCGGGAAATTGGAATCTGCAATTTCAAAAATTGCAAAAATTATAGGAGTCTGGTCTTAGTAATAATAATAATTATTATTATAATTATAATGACTATTTAAAGATCTACTTTTGAAGAACACATTTTATTAAGTAAAATATATGTCTTTAATATTATACTTTGCAATGTACGTTTATTTAGCAATTTCCAAAAATACAGTTCGCCGTGGACCAACATTTTATTTACCCTTCTTTGGTATATAAGGGGAAAATTTCAAGAAAAAATTGGAGAAATTTTGAGAAAATGTTATAAATTGTTTCATTTCTGGGAAAAAGTACGCGAGAACAACTCATTTTTTCAAAACGTGCACATGGTCTTTCTTAAAGATTTACATTTTTAGGACAAATTATATTTCAGACAGAAATAACTATCTGCAATATTATACTTAAGCAATGTTAATTTCGCAAAATCGCAATTTTTGAAACAGGGATTTCAAATTACTCTTCGTTCTTTACGCTATTCGAGGACAGCGTTTAATAAAAAAAACTGGAGTCAAGTTTGAAAATGTTGAGGCTTCATGTAAAGTACCCTTCAGAATGAACTTATGTTTCAAACTCACAGGCCCTCGAGTTCGCTCAGGTCGATGGAGAAATATCAATTTTGGCGAAAATCATCTGAATGGTGTAGGCGCTATCAATGACCATAGGACACAGGAGATGCCATTAATCAATTGTTCGGTATGAAGAACGTACAAATCGTGGATGCTGATTACACAATGGGTTAGAGGAAGTAAGTTGCATGTAGGAACAAGATTTATTTGATTCCGCAATTCGAGTTTTTCTGTCAAAAAATCAGCGATTTCTGGCCACAACTTGGCAATACATCGTCTTTACTACCTAAGTGCGTAGTAAGCGGGAAATAAAAGCGATTAGAACAATGTAGGAAAGGCCAACAAAAGAGTGGGCGAACTATTACAAGATTCGAGTTTTTCCGTCGAAAAATCACCGAATTCTGGGGCAGCATTGCAATACTGTCTCTGCACTACCTAAGTGCGTGGGAGGCGAGAAATAAAAGCGATCGGAAGTGAACAATGTGGGCAGAAGCCAACAAAGGAGCAGGCGGAGTCCTGAATCGATGACAGCGCCCGCCGCGCCGCCTGGCGGTCGATGCGTGGGGCGGTGGCGACCGCCTCGCGCCGGTGCGCGACCGGCTGCGGCTGCTGGCCTCCGCCATCGGGGGGCGGGGCGGATGCGCGCATTGCCTGTCGCGGCCGCCTCGCAGCTCGTCCTCTCAGCGGCACCATGCCTCCGAGCGCGCCCTCAGGTGAGCAGTCTTCGAAACCATGGCTCTGGAACATTTCTCAGGTTTGGGAAGAGCTAGAAATAAGGGGGGGGGGGAGATAAATTAAAAAAAAAAATTGTCATGGTTTATTAAATTCTCAGAAAATGAAACGGCATTCAACAACAAGTTTTAGTCGTTTATTAGATTATTTTTGACGTTGTTTCTAAATGCTGTTGGTATTTTACTCGTATTAATCCAATACATCGATGATTAATTTTGATGTATCGGCAATTACTTTTAAAACTCTTTACGAAATTTATGAAGTATTTTGATTTGCATTTGCGATCCAAACACTTGAAAAAATTCATCAAGCCTCATCTTCCTAATTACCTTATATTCCTGTGTTAAATGCAATTATTAATTAGTTCATTTTATGGCCACCCAGACAGACCAGCGAATCTCAAACGTAGGAAGCTTGACAGTTGAAAATGTTTAAAATATCTCATGAACGGCAGCAGCAACAATATATAATGTGTCATTTTGCCAATATTTACTATTGATGATACAACCGAACATTCATACTGTTTACGATTACCGTATCGCATTTTCTATCCTACAAACAGTTCATTTATCATCTGAAAACTAAGACGATCTAACACAAAATTACTCAAAATCTATTAATGGTTTGAAACATGTATATTTAATAATTCAAACCTCTGATTTCGAGGACTTGTCCGTTATGAAAGACATATTCAATGTTGAAGATGTAGAAAAGTTTCGAAATATTTAAACTTTATTATCATTAAGGCTCTGATTTTGAAAACCTTAAAATCAGCAAAATATGCAGGTATCTGTGATCAAAAGCTTTTATTTCATTATAAAAATTAAAAATTACTTTTTTATAAGTTTATTTCAATGACTTCTTATTGATTTATTTTCTTGGCCATATACAAATACAAAATTCATTTTAAAACTGTTTGAGTTTAGCTCAGAATAGCAAAGGCGCTGCCTCTGCGGGGAAGTTCTTGGGGGTACAGTCTTGAAGGGAGTAAATTTTCGACACTATTTAGATCGAATTCATCCGCTGTCTGGAAAAATCTAGCGGATATCTGCTCTGATCGGTAATTTTTCATGGTTTCTCCGATCAACACTAGCTGACTGCTGGAGCAGTAGTACCACAACAGACGGACTGCGGACTGCGCCCAATCTTTCCTTCATCTTTCTTGATCTATCCTCACTTATACCCACTTTACATGCACTAGTCTACCACACATTCCGGGAAACCAATCGAGAACTTAGAGCTTCTCCCGGCTGGGGTGGTGGCCCTATGGTGGGAGATACCCGGTTGGAGAAAATTCCCTCAAGCCGATGCAGGCCGGCACCGGGACCTTGCCAGCCAGCGTGGCACACTTCACTGCCACCTCCCACGAGAAAAAATTCCCTGTGCATACGAGACCCATGACCTTAGCAGTTGACGCGCCCGGAATCTAATTAAAGAATCAATCAAACCAGCTTTGCATTCTTCACCATCACAAGCCAATCGGGAGCTTAGAGTTGATCCCTCATTAAAGAATCAATCAAACCAGCTCTGCATTCTTCACCAGCACACAAGCCAATCGGGAGCTTAGAGTTGGTCCCTCATTAAAGAATCAATCAAACCAGCTCTGCATTCTTCACCAGCACAAGTCGGTCAGGAGCATAGAGCTGGTCCCTGCACGAAAAAAAAGAACAGTTGCAGTATACCAGATCCGCGATACTGTAACAAGCTCCCTTGCTACACTATCATGGATTTGGTATACTGCAACTGTTTTTTTTCGTGTGGGGAGATCCCTGTAGAGGGAAATATGTCACAAGCCGCCGTGTAGGCCGACGCCAGTTCTTACCATCCAGTGAGTAGAAACACTGCCACATCCGTTATTTTTTTACTTGGAGGGGAGGATGGAACAAACAATTTGCATTTAATTTTGCCTTAGGAACGAAATAAAATGCAGCACCGTAACGGAAATGTTGAATTTTGCTTTTAGCGAATCCTCTATGCAAAAAGGATTGTTGTAAATCATTTCAGAATGGTCGTGAAGACCTTGAAGCGCTCAACCCGCGTAGCAACAAGGGATAAAAAGATCGAAAAAGTGATGGAATCGATTGTGGGCAATCGCCGAATCACAATTAGAGAAGTTGTTGATGATATTGGCATATCATTTGGATAGTTTCAAGTAATTTTTGCTAGTATTTTGGACATGAAACGTGTAACAGCGTAATTTGTTCCAATAATTGCTGAATTTTGAACAAAAGTAGGTATGTAGGAATGAACATTCCTCAGGAGATGCTGCATGAAATGAAGGATGATCCAGAACTGCTTAAACGTGTGATCTATAACACTCGACGAATTAATCATATTCGGTATCGACAGCTCACAACAAAAAGTTCACATGTTCAGGCTCTGCGGTCTGAAGAAAGCTCCACCTAAAATACTCGAGGCGGTCGCAACCCAATCGCTGATAGAAAAGTCTTCTGTGGCACCGGGAGTTTAGAGCTGGGGCGGTGCCTCCGTTGGAAGACACCTGGTTTGGGAAAACAACGCCAGCCGACGGGTAGGTCGGCGCCGTTTCTCGACATCCAGCGAGGGAAGATCACCGCCACATCCTATAATACAAAAACACGCACTACTTATACGTGACTAATGACTTTAGTAGTTGTCGCGTCCGGAAACACTACACCGAAAAAGAAAGAACCATTGGAGTATGCCAGAACCATGATACTGTAACAATGAAACTTGTTACGATATCATGGATCTGCCATACTCCAACGGTTCTTTTTTTTCGGTGTAGTCAATCAAATTCAGTATAAACAATAAAACGTAAAAAATATACTTCGGAAGAACTCACATTTGAAAGACGGATTTCTCTATACGATTTTCGTGCTTCTGAATTGTCAGAACTGGCGTCTACCTACACGACGGCTTGCGACATATTTCCCTCTACAGGGATCTCTCCCACACGGAAAAAAAGAATAGTTTCAGTATACAAAATCCATGATACTGTAACAAGGGAACTTTTTACGATATCATGGATCTGGTGTACTGTTCTTTTCTTTCCATGCAACGGGGCACTGCCCCGTCCGGGACCAGCTCTAAGCTCCCGATTGGCTTGTGTGCTGGTGAAGAATGCAGAGCCGGTTTGACTGATTCTAGAATGAGAGACTCCGTACGCGTCAACCGCTGTGACAAAGCGACGACCAGGGCGGGGCCGGCGGCGCTCTGTTGCAGAAGGCGTTCGGCGGGCGCGGCCGCTGGCCCGCGCGGCGCGGGGGGCGCGCGCCTACTGCGCCGTGTCGCCGCTGCACGGCTTCCGCTACCTCGCGCTGCCCCCGCGCCGGTGGCTCGAGAGGTTCGTAGCGCAACGATGAATTAATAAACAAACAGATATTCATTTTGACAAAGTCGAATGTTTTTCTTAATCATACACTGACTTCCATACAAATAATCTTCGATAATTATACCACAGTTCTTGAACTTGTTCACTTCATTATTGATTTTCACACTGCTTGTCTCATTTTTATTTTCACGAGGGTCCCTTTGCACTGCTACATTGTCTCTTGCACTTACTACTGCACTGCATTCATCGCTCAGACTTACACCGACTTACTGCGGCCGCTGGGGCCGGTCATTTATAACGGGCAGACGCCGTGCCCAGAAGCTTCCGCCAGTCGTCTGCGCAAAGGAAAACGCCATAAAAATTTTGAAAATTTACAATTATCAAAATTCCAGGCAGTACAGCATATGTGGGACAAGGGCCAATTCTTTAAGCGCCCTTTGCTGTCTCCTGAGAGCACTGTGGGGCTGTTTGTGCAGGACGGCGTGGGCGCTGGTGCTGGCGGTGGGAGCTGGCCTGGCTCTGTACCTGGTGTTGGTGGCGTGGGAGCGGTATGAGCGCTCGCCCATGTTGATCGCAGTGGAGACGTCGCAGTACCCCATTTGGAACACCCCGTTCCCTGCCGTCACCATCTGCTCCCTGAACAAGGTGGAGTTGTCCGCGGCGAGGAGGCTGGTGAGCACGTGGTGAGCTCGTGCAAAATCAATTTCGCAGAATCATTTCAAACGTCCCCCGGGGTAATACCAATGAACAGTTACACATAGATGAACATCATAATACCTATCTAGCTACCAATTTCTTCTCAAACATATCCTACATCCATTCGGTATTCATTAGTACAGTTAATTTAAACAAAGCTGTGTATTAGCCATACGTGTAATTAATTTTTAAAAAACTACTGGTGCTATAACAGTAAGCACTTTCTCGCTTGCAGGCAAAATCGCACTCGCTTGCTTTCGTACTTGCACGCAGAATCTTATTTCTAAAACTACACCTTTAAAACTGTACTTTTACGGAGCAGATTTCGTTAAAGAAAAAATGTCTATTTTCATACTTGTAGTTGTAGAAAGACGCCAACATTTTTTGAATTTTTGAAATTTTCGAAAAATTAGGGTTTTATATAAACATGACTCTTACACCATTCTCTTAAACGTGTTTCACACTATCCAACAATAAAATGTAAGAAATAACGATGGAGCTATTGTTTTTGCAAATGTCCCAGGGGTTTAATGTAAACTACCCTAGATAATGAAATATTGGTTTCAAATTCCTGAGGCCGCAACAACAGCCAAATCAATTGGGGAATATGAATTTGATGAAGGGATTTGCCGCTAGCGTTGCTCACGAACGGGCAGATGTTTTGCCGTCAATCGATTTTTCGGTGTCAAGGACCCAGAAACAATTTTTTCTAAATTTAGCAACTGGATTATCCACTATTTCATTAACAGGACCCTATAATAAGAGTACGGAGGTGGTGCGCTGTCGCAGGGTTGAGGGGCGTGGGCTTAGAAGGGTGGTGCGCTGACACAGGAGTCAGGTGCGGGGGCTGGTGGTGCGGTGGCGCAGGGGCGTGGGCGTGAGATGAGAAGGGTGTGCTGGCGCAGGGCTGAGGGGCGTGGGCGTGGACTGAGGAAGGTGGTACTTCAGTGGCGCAGGAGTGAGAGGCGTGGGCTGAGGAAGGTGGTGCCCTGGCGCAGATGTGAGGGGCGTGGGCTGAGGTGGGTGGTACGAGCGCGGAGGGGTGAGGGGCGTGGGTGTGGGCTTAGGAGGGTGGTGCGCTGACGCAGGAGTGAGGGGCGTAGGCTGATGAGAGTGGTGCGCCGGCTGAGGGGTGAGAGGCCGTGGCTGGGGAGGGTGGTGCGCGGCGGAGGGGTGAGGGGCGTGGGCGTGGGCTGGGGATGGTGGGTGCGCTGGGCGCAGGGGTGAGGGCGTGGGTGGAGGAGTGTGGCGCCGGCGCAGATGTGAGGGGCGTGGGCTGCGGGGCTGTTAAAGGTGGCGGATGGGGTGAGAGGCGTGGGCGGAGGAGAGTGGTGCGCCGGCGCAGATGTGAGGGGCGTGGGCTGAGGGGTGTAAAAAGGTGGCGGATGGGTGAGAGGCGTGGGCGGAGGAGGGTGGTGCCCTGGCGCAGATGTGAGGGGCGTGTGCTGAGGTGGGTGGTGCGCCGGCGCAGGGAGCTGCCGCCGGGGGCGACGCGGGCGCAAGTGCTGAGCGCGCTACGTCTAGTGCCGCTGCTGGGCGACGCGCCCTCCTCCGTGGCGCAGCTGCGCCCGCATCTGCCGCAGCTGCGCCGCCTGCAGGCCACGCTGCGCCGAAACAACGTCACGCCCGCGGACCTCGTCCACCAGGTAGGCGCCAAATGATTTGTTTGTACATATGTATGTGTATGCGCGCGCGCGCGCGTGTGTGTGCGCGCGTGTGTATGTGTGCGCGCGTGTGTGTGTGTGTGTGCGTGTGTGTGTGTGTGTGTGTGTGTGCGCGCGCGCGCGCGCGCGCGCACGAGCGCGTGCGCACGAGCGCGTTCGTGCCTGGAATTTCTAAAACGTGTTCAGTGAACATCCATTTTCCGTATACACTTCTCAGTCCATCTCAGCACATAAAGTGTTGTTTAAAAGTTGTAAGTCTCCAATGGCTTCGAATGTAATTTACATTTTTGGGTATTTTATGTAAACATTAACAATACGATTTTTTTTTCGAATGTCGGTATCCCGCACAACATGGCGGTAAGGCGGGTAGTATCGGAGCCCTCCAGGGGAAGGTCGGGAGCAAGGTGGGTTTGTTACAGCGAGGCGGGCGGAAACAGACCAGAGCAAATCAAGTCAGAGCAGGGCAAAGCAGAGCGGGTCACTAATCAAAAATTTTGAATAAATAACGATAAAATATTGAATTCAAATAATAGCATCATAATTTAATAACTACAGTAATTGGGGGTTTGCCCTGTTGTAATTAAGTAAATAAATAAATAACTCACTGTAAGCGCTAGCGCTGTTCACACACATTTCTCAATCGCTTACCTTTTAGCGATTTCTGTTTGGGAAATTTAAATGTTGACTCTGATTAAAAGCCATCACATGAACCCATTTCAGATACATAAATATTCCAACTATTGCATTGAAAATAAAATCATTTCGTAAGGATTGTCGTAAGTCGAGATTCAGCCTTACTTTGAGTACGTCACAACTTCTTTCACAAGATCATTCACCATTCTAGAATCCATCCGAAGACTACTAGCGAGTCTAAAGAAAAACGCAGCGCGCCAGGAAATTCTCTCCGCACTGACCTGAGTCAGCCTGCCGACCCTCCGTTTCCTCCCTCAGCTTTGCAGCCGTGCGGGGCGCTAGTGTCCCATGCCTCCCACCACCTCGCCCTCTTCCTTCCGTACTGCCTCTGTACCACCCATTGGATAGTCCCAGGGCTGCCTGGTTCTCCTAATACCAACATAATTTCCGTTGCTAGCACTCCTAGCCTAGGTAACGGATAAAACAGAATGAAAGCTACTGCCGCTCTTAGAGCCTCTTAATGAAAATGAATGTGAATGAGCGACGTGCAGCTGACAGCGAGTTCCAATCGCCTCCTCGCGCGCTGCCGGTTCACAGGTCGCGTGGTGCAGAGCTTGGTGTAGATTGGCGCAACGTGTTTACAAGCCTCTTCCCGAACAATGAGCACTTTACGCTTAGGAGTAACCCTTAATGATAACTGTCATTGTATGATTAATGATAAGAGAGTCCGTCAAATCCCGTCACACTCAGTTCTCAAGAGGACCGCCAGGTAGCACCTCAGCGTACGCGCGTCTTACAACACCCGCTCCTGCGACATTACACAGCGGCCACAATAGGGAAGGAATTAGGACAGGGGTAGGGTTTAGGACGCTTCACAGGGGTTGGACTAGCTCCTGAGAACTAGGCAAACTCGTTTTGTTGGAACAAATTTCACACGAGATTGCCCGGGAATAGAACCTGGAACAAACGACTTCGCACTGTGGTTCCAGCTTCTATGGCAGCGCTGCCTGTGTTACGTTCCTCCCAATGCAAGTGAACATGTATGTGCGTGCTGCAGCTGGCGCCGAGCTGCGACAACCTGCTGGCGCGCTGCCGCTTCAAGGGCCGAGTGGTGCCGTGCAAAGAGCTGTTCGCACCCCTGCATTGCCGAGACGGCATTTGCTGCGCCTTCAACTACTTCGGCCCTGGCGGGGGCCTTGATACTCTCCCCAGGTGAGGCCGACCTTTTCATAACGATGGTACGTCACATATTTCTCAAGACCTTTCACGATGCAAACGTAAACATAAGCATAACGTATAGACGTAAACATGAACATAAGTGATATACTGACATATTCACAATGTCTAACATAAACGTAAGCAAAATAAGAGTTTCTATTGGGTGTGAGACATTCTAATTTACTATTTGATGAATGTGAAAATCGATTTCGAGGTATCGATTATGTCCATGGCCCGTATGGTGTTAGTTCATGTTTCGACTTCACTCCTATTTCGATTCTCAATTTTGAGTTGACGTACTGTGATTTGTTAATTTCTTATGTATTACTTAAACATAATCACACAAGCTTGAAGCTTGCAAGTTTTTAAGTTATCATCTTCCGTGTTATGCTTATGCGAACGCATTGTGAATGACTCCACGTATGTACGAAGTCCTAACGTTTATTTTAACGCCATGCTAATGTTTATTTTTGCTTTATGAATGAGTCTTCACACTGGACTGTCTTATAACAAAGTGGTAATAAATATTTGCACATGGTTACAAACAAATTTTAGACTTTTCGTTTTAAATCGCAGAACATAATAACTTGAATTATTCCGAAAAACTTTGAACAAATGTAAATAGTTTAATACATTTTAACGTGTTTGACATTATAACGGTTTGTTGCATTGTAAGTTTTTTTATATACATTGTTGCATCTTCGTGGTCAATGCAAAGGTGACGCCTTAAACCCTCAGACTTCCTTCTCCGTGCGTCAGCAGGTAAACGTCAGGGTAATGTGAGAGGCGCAACATTTACTCAAACTGTGTTCCTTAAGTAGTGCGGGTCGACCTCTGGTCTAATATTTGAGTGAATCTATCAGATCACTGATTTTGATCACTAGTACAGAGATCATTTGATCACTGGTAAGATGCATTTATTGTGGATTCGGTTAAAGCACTTTCTGACTTCGTTAAGTAATTCATTCATGCTATGTGAGATTAATGGACAACTCTCATTTAAATTTAGTTCGTTTTTGCAGTTTCTCGATCATGAACTTATGCGCTAAAGGCACACTTACGCTCTTGCTAACGAGTCCATTCAGTAGTTCACTGATACTGTTTACTGAGATTTTTTAACTTGTATACTACGCACTCGAGCACTGATAGGCATTTAATTTTTAAGTACTTGGGCAACGTGTATACACATGCAATCATTCTCAAACAAAACGGTACAATCCTTCATCTCGGTATACATCCAGATTCATTGATTCAATACAACACCAATCTGATTATTTTCAATCTGAAGGATTCATAATTTTTTAAATTCCAAGTTATTTAAAAAAATAATATGTTCATTGTAATCTACGTAGTTTGGGGAATATTATTTATAATTCATTAGGGTAAATTTCAGTAAGATATCAGGTAGTAATTTGTTGAGAATCTATATTATTGTAAACATTGATATTGTTAGCCAATGTAATCTGTAATAGGTCTGTTTGTAGTTTGCGGAATACGTAATGCATGTTATTAGTAACGTAGTAAATTAGTACGTGGTGCAACTATTATTACTAAAACTCAAAAACAATGTTTGTTGACCTTGTGGATGCTGGTTAGAATTTATAAAATGTGTGCTTGCTAATACAAGACCCAGCTCCCTGAACATTATGGGAGAATAATGCAAACTGATTATTTCATTGTTAACTGTTACAAATCAATATTCTCAACAACTGCTAACGTTTTAGACGCTGATAGGTTAGATTTCCTCCAATCATTATTTCTAGCAAGATTTCTTAGCGTTCCACTGTTAGAGTGTTCTTCGTAAATTATAAGAGTATTGGCGCAGAAATAGCTCTCGATGGCTCGTTGGTTAGCGTGCTCGATTTCCACGGCGCGACCCTGGGTTCGATTCTCGCTCGAGTCAAAAAAATAATTGTGCGCTTTCCTTGCACTGTCCCAATATCTATTGCTGTGTGACGATGAAAAAGCTAACTTCTCAGTTATGCAAAGCTCACTCACAGCTATGTGCTAATCACACCCCTTAACCCATGGCCTCCAGGCCGGGTCGCTGCTGGTAAGCCTTAGGTCGTAAAGAGCTGTTGTGCCATAATACTTACATACATTGGCGCAGAGAATCGACGGCGGAGGCAGTCGCGTCACATCCAAGTGCAAGCCATTCCATCCTCGATAGCGCGCTACTCTCAATTACGTGTATTTAAATAAAATAATAAAATATATTTTTTAAATAAAATAATAATGTAATAAAAATAAATAATAATAATAATAATAATAATAAGCATAAAATATCGTATATACATAGTATTCAAAATTTTTTTAATACAGGTAATACACATACATGACGACATAAAAAAGTCAGTGTATACAATAGAATTTGTAGGTTTGAAAAAGTTTAGTTACACTTTTTCATATAATCTAGATTTACTTGACATAAAAACGTCAATTGAATATCATCCCCTTTTTGTAACGAAAATAAAATAAAGTACGTCAAGAAATGCGACGAAACCAAGATGGGGAAACAAAGCCATCGAAGGCAGCAACAGGACGGGAAAATTATTTTTTTTGTATTCCAGCATTATAAAAGAACCTTTTCTGAAAATCTGAAACCGTTCATAATCAGGCATTTTACGGCACAAATGATGACGTATTAGATTTTATGTCACGAATGATTGCGTCATCATACATTCAGCCAATCGTAGCGAGAAAATCGGGGAGAGGTAGATCTAAACGAAACAGCCGACCACCGTTTACATGCACGATGTCAAATACCCGAAATGTACAGGGAATATAGGGAAGTTGTTTCGCTAAATTAAGTTTGATTCCCTTATAAATGTATAATGCTTTTATACAAAAATATTGTATGCAACTCGTTTATAATGTTGCTTTATTTCATTCGTACAAATTTGAAAAGTCGCTCGTTTTCAGAACATGTACTCATGAAATAAAGCTTAACATTATAAACTGACTGCATAAACTACTATGCTGAGCGAGAAGTGCCCCATAATGATGCCACGGTCCGGTCGCTGTGAAGTATTACATTCCCCGGCCCTCGGAGGAAAGTGGCATGGTGACGTCAGCGCTCGCTCTCCTTCGGGCAGCGGCTGCGTGATGTAGCGTTGCAGCGGTTGGCCACGGGTGGTTGCAGGGCTCACGCCCCGGAGGAGCAGCCCGTGCGCACCAGCGCGTGCGGCTACTCCATGGGGCTGGAGGTCCTGCTGCGCGTGCGCGCCGACGAGTACTTCGCCACCTCCTTGGCCTCGCGCGGCTTTAAGGTGAGGCTGTGTTCTACCAGGAGGGTTGCTCCCCGGGGTGGGCACCTGAGCTTTCCGCCTTCATCCGCACTCCCCCCTCACCCCTCCGTAGTACTTCGCCACCTCCTTGGCCTCGTGCGGCTTCAAGGTGAGGCTGTGTTCTACCAGGAGGGTTGCTCCCCGGGGTGAGCACCTGAGCTTTCCGCCTCCATCCGCACTCCCCCCTCACCCCTCCGTAGTACTTCGCCACCTCCTTGGCCTCGCGCGGCTTCAAGGTGAGGATGTGTTCTACCAGGAGGGTTGCTCCCCGGGGTGGGCACCTGAGCTTTCCGCCTCCATCCGCACTCCCCCCTCACCCCTCCGTAGTACTACGCCACCTCCTTGGCCTCGCGCGGCTTCAAGGGAAGGCTGTGTTCTACCAGGAGGGTTGCTCCCCGGGCGGGCACCTGAGCTTTCCGCCTTCATCCACACCCCCTAACCCCCTCTACCGTGGAGCAAGTACATGACAGGCTGCTGTGTGGATCCTGCCCGAACGCCCCTCAGAATCCTCCCCAACTAAGCTTGCGTCGGGCCACTCTGCCACCTCAGAACTACCGGCTTTCAAGGTTAAAACCGACGATAAATTAAGCACCGCTCACAATGCGACAGGGCAACATCTTCTTGCCGAGAGAAAATTGGACCACTGCTTCGAAGTCAAGAGCCAACTAGGGGCCGCCCGGACTAAGACCTAGGAGGGTCGGTGCCCCCAAACCGTCCCCTCACTGCGTCCACCTTGACGCTATCGACGTGAGCCGACGTGATGCTCTGCGCCAAATAAGTCAGTAAATAACTGGTTTTGACGCTAATAAGTATCCTGGAAACAAAAATTTAAGGGGGGAATGAAGGGGATAGGAGCAGTATGCACATATTCTTGTGAACAATGACGGGGAGAACATCTTGACCTTCATTTCTCATACTTGCGTAAAACTGAGATTACGTTGCGATGCAGTGGCTGAGCATGACCCTGGGGCTCATTATTTATGTTTCTCTTACTCTACTATGATTTTTCGGGGAAACCGATTTTATCTGTCGTAGGCATACAGATTGTGTGGCAGTTCATTAGTGAGAACTCTCGAAACACGGTACACTAACAGTCATCAAAACATTGAGTCCAGAAGCCATGGAATATCCGAAACCTAGCCAAACTGACGGGAGTTCATGCTCCCCGTGTGGACTTTTAGATGTGGGTTTGAGATCCACCGCCAGCTTTCCAGAGGATGCCGACTAACGAATCTCACGCCTAATCCTTTCCGCCTTCATCCACACCCCCTAACCCCCTCTACCGTGGAGCAAGTACATGACAGGCTGCTGTTTGGATCCTGCCAGATTGCCTCTCGAAATCCTCTCCAACTAAGCTTACGTCAGGGCACCTTGCCAGCTCAGAACTATGGCTTTCCAGATTAAAACCGACGTTAAATTACGCGCCACTCACAATGCGCCAGGGCAAAATCCTGTTTGCCGAGAGAAAATTGGACCACTGCTTCGAAGCCAAGAGCAGACAAGGAGCCGCCCAGACGAAGACTCAAGAGGCTCGGTGCCCCCTAACCGTCCCCTCACTGCCTTCACCTTGAAGCTATCGACGAGAGTGTCGCCGGAACCTAGCCAAACTGACGGGACTTCATACTCCCCGTCTGCACTTTTATATGCGGGTTTGAGATCCGCCGCCAGCTGCCCAGAGGATACCGACTAAAGAATCTCACGCCTAATCCTTCCCAAAGGTCGGTGGCGAACCACCGACCACCTGCTTCCACCTTGAAGCTATCGACGTGGGTACCGGGACCAGGTGGATGTCATCGCTCGACCTAGAGTCTCAGATCTTCCGAACGTTTGCCCTCCGCGTTGGGGAAGGTGAAGCACCAACAGAATAGACGCTTAGTGTGAGCGGGCGCAGCCCTGGGTGATGGAGACTCTTCCCTCTGCCTGTGCAGCGTAGGAAGAGACTCGCGACCTTGAGTCGTACTCGCAAGTACAGAAATCCTGGTGGGGAACGGATATACACGCGCCTGGGTGCGCTGATAACTCTCGTAGTCAGCACTGAAGATAGAGCAATGACGAATTGGGCGCCACGTGGGCTCTTGGGAACGTGGTGACAACGTCGGATGCTTAAGGGATTTTGAGGGCAGACCTGACCCGGCACATTGTGAGTTCAGGTTAGATCGACTCCGATCTCAACTTGCAGAGTATGTACCCTCACAAACCGACCACGGTCCGCGCACGATCTTTCCTTCCTCTTCCTTGCCCTAACCTCACCCCCTTATACAAACTTACTCTACACTCTCACACAAGTCGGGAAACTGGTCGGGGCTTGGAGCTTGTCTCTGCTGGGGCGGTGCCCCGCTGGTGGGAGATACCTGGTTGAGGGAAACTCCGCCAGGGAACGGTAGGTCCACGCCATATGTTGCTGTATACGTAAGCTTCCGCGGCTCGAATCCATGAATTCTCGGCTATCCGGGAGACGCCAACGACGCGGCGTCTCCCGGATAGCCGAGAATTCGCCATATGTTGCTATCCAGCGGTGAAAGATCACCGCTACCCCCAAGGGAAAAACATGCACAACCCCCGAGGTAAAACATGCATTACACTGTGTGGTGAGGAACGGCCTCCGGCAGGTGCTGGTGCACGAGTCGTTCGACTTCCCCGGGGGCGCGACGCCGTCGTGGCTGCTGGCGCCGTCGCGCACGCTCTTCCTGTCGCTGGCGCCCAAGGTGATGGCGACGACGGCGCGCGCGCTGCGCCAGGGGCTGCGCACGCGCGGCTGCGTGGCCGCCGGCGAGCTGCGCCTGCCGCACCTGCGCGCCTACACCTACCACAACTGCGCCACCGAGTGCCGCCGCAACCGCTCGCTCGCCCTGTGCGGCTGCGCGCCCGCGCACTACCCGCGCACAGGTACTAAGTGTTTCTAAAGTACAAGTACGAGTACAACACAAAAAAGTGTACAAGTACTCTAGTTTCTAAAGCAAGTACGGGAATGTGCAGGTCCTTTCTTCGACCCTTTCTAGCCTGCAAGGTAATCGGAATTTGGAAAATGCTAAGTTCATTAGGAGAGAACCAATATTCTATAAAGCAAAGAACATCTGTTATTGAAATCGCTCTGTACAGCTGCCTCAAGAAATTCAGTTTTATTTCAAAGAGATTAAACATATTAGTGAAGTAGGTAAACCTTTTGCAAGTAGGTATGCAAGTAAGGGTGTTTTGCAGCTGCATTTGACGGCACGTGCTATATATTTACTCCAAGAGCGTGGCCGAAGGTTGTTACGTTCCGACAGTGACAGGTTGTGACAAAATTGTGCAGGTCCCTTCTTCGATCCTTCCTAGCCTGCAAGATAATTGGAATTTGGGAAAAGACTAAGTTCATTAGGAGATAGCCAATGTTCTATTAATCAAAGAACATCTGTGTTATTGAAATCGCTCTGTACAGCAGCCTCAAGAAATTCAGTTTTATTTGAAAGAAATTGAACATGTTGGTGCAGTAGGTAAACCTCTTGCAAGTACCTATATGGATGTTTTGCTGCTACATTAGACTGCACTTACTATGTATTTACTCCATTTATTACTCCGAGTGCATGTCCGAAGGTTGTTACGTACCGACAGTGACAGGTTGTGACGAAATTGGTGTTTCAGGTGGAGAATAATTGATACTGGGATTGAAAAAACGACAATAGGTTCAGAGGAGGGGGTGGGGAGTGAAGAAATTAAGGAAGGTGAAAGAGATTGGTTTCCGCAGGAGACGGGGTGGGAGTCGAGTTCATTACGTGTCGTAGGAGATCACTATCCAGTGTGTGTTTTACGGTACGTTTCATGAGAGACCATGCCGGTTGAAATGCTTTGGTGAGAGGAAAAGTAAAGTAACTAGATCAGTGTACGCGCTGATCGAGTAGCGTCAACGTCATCTTTACTGTCAACTTCCGCAGGCGAGGAATAGGAACGGCATTTAGCGCCAAAAGCTCTGGTACGAGTACATCATTTAGGTGCCAATAGTTTGCAACTGGGAAGAGAGTGTGCAAAACCGAAAAGATAGCCCAGACTTAAGAGAATAGGAAACTAGTACGTGACACTCTGTGCCATTATCAAGCACCACTTCTTCAAATGCCTTTTTTTCAGTAGTTTTAATTAACTTGTTACTTCTGTTCGCAGAAATCGAGCAAGTTTGCACATTCCGAGAAGTGTTCTGCTTAGCAAACCACTCAGGTGAGTCACTGCTTTTCAATTTTTTGGAAATTTGAGTACGAAGGTGTGATTATTCAGCATGCCACTAGCAAGTTACTAAAACTTTCATTTTACGTTCTCGTATACGAATGGGATAATATACGTACTAGGGCAATTCAATGTTTTTTGCAGTAATATTGGATGCATTTATCGGAAAGTGGGGATATGGAGTTTTTTGAGAGTGTTCTATTGATTTCTTTTGAGTCGTGGATAAATTTGAAGCTTTGGGGCCGAATGAGATGTCGCCAGAACGCTTTCTCTGAATGGCTCCAGAGGAGCTGGAGTCGCTGCGCGCTGGCGGCGACGGCTCGCGGCTTCCGTGCGGCTGCCAGCCCGAGTGCGAGCACGTGGCCTACGAAGCGGACGTGTCCGAGGGCGAGTTCTCTCGCCAGATGCCAATCAACAGCCCGGACTTCTTGTAAGTGTCATGCGTGTCGCGCTTTTCTCTTGCCTATGTCGAACGGGGACAAATGGTTTCTGTTTGTCGGCCGTATGTCGTTGGTACTACGTCACACCGAATTGACAGTATGCTTTACTAAAATCGGTACCCGAAAATATTTCGCTAATCCCCGAACCTTTTCAACGTCTCTTCAAGTGGCCGGACCACCATATTCTGCTTCCTAGCCTCTAAACAAAGCGGTAAACTACCATCTTCCCTTTTCACTATATCAAAATAATTTGTTTACGTATATTGTATATTATTATATTAATTATCGTATCTCATGCTTCTAATTAATTCTTTGAAAGCCACCGATACAGGATAATTCCTTTTGCCTAAAAAGCGTATGGTGCGTCAACTATATTCTAAATTGGTACCCCTTTGCCAGTTAATTATTATTCTCGAACACCTGTTTATTTTCTACCAATAATTGTTCCAAATCCTTCTTCTGTTCTACTATTAACATCTCAATTTTGCTCATGTAACACCTATTTTATTCTTCCTCTAATACTCTCGCACAACTGTCTATTTCTTCATCCTGCCCCATTTCCATCCTAACTCATTGATTTTCAATGGTGACGGTTCATTGTTTCAGATCGACGACAACCTAATTTTCAGTAAGAAAGGCCGCCTCCAGGATCATTAAATATAACAACTTCTTGACAACCAACGCCACAACCTCATATATTTCACTCCCGATGACATGTCCAGCGATACTTGCTTAGTGATAGGGCTGGACTTCTTGTGAGGTATCCCTATCATGTATCCCTGCTCATCGGTAACGACAGAATTGATTCGCGCGTTGCCATTCATTTCTTGTAATATTCTTCTGAAATAACAGACGTTGTGAATCCTGAATCCACCAACGCCTCACTTTCTACTCCCATACATGACTGTTATTGTGGGGGATTTCCTGTTTTAGCTTGTCTTATTTCGGTTTCATAGTCAATTGTACGAAATGCATAAATAGGAACATTTCTTCCTACAATATTCGTATCCGCAATGTGGTTACCCCTCAGAACGGACATCTCCCGTTTAGATGTTGAGTCGCCATCTTACGAGAACAAGGTTGAATATTTTTCTCCCCCTCTCCCCTCTTCGCGCTCGACGCCTCCGGGCCATTTCTTCCTTCCCGGACTTTTCCGACTTCCTGTTTTGATTTAGCTATTCTTCCCAGTCTTTCCTCTGCGCTCCTGCGTTACTCCTCCCCATCTCTTCTGCTACTCTTCGTATAGTGAAAGACATTCTCAAGCGTGAATAAAATGACTTATTTTACATTGTTGTTCCATGAATTGTTGTTAAATATTTCTGTAATCACTGATAGAATACTGAAACTGACATCTGCAGCACTTTGAGATAATGAAGAACTTGGGTGGCCTGTATTTGTTGCAGTGGGAGAGTGGATGACGCAGCTGATTTCAGTATGTTGCACGTGTACTTCGTGGACCTGATAGGAACCCTCTACCGCCGGGACATCTACTACACCTGGAAGCAACTGCTTGGTGAGCCTTGAAGACGATTTTAACTTTCTTGCTCTTATTTAGTAAGAAGAGAAGGTTATGTAGGTTCAGAGTTCACTATAATCGAATCTTCTTTTGCTTATATGTAAGCGAATCGGGACTAATGAATTAAGTTCACTATACTCATGAGTTCAATATATACGACGTCACTATAAAAGTTTGTTTCAGGTCACTATCAGTTTCAAAGAAAGTATTGAAAAGCGTTCGCTACTAGTTTAGACTTCTCATTTGAAATGTGTATAATTTTGTGTGTGTGTATATATATATATATATATATATATATAT